>BGPR01002887.1:91815-128924 GCA_013235015.1 Araneus ventricosus
GCCAAACCAAAAAGCACAAAACGAAATCACACACATTGCCAGGCAATACAGAGTTTGTGAAATGCCTTCTCAGTTCGATCGTTTCTGAAGCATCACCCAGTTCACATTAATAGCGTCGATGATCTGCCCAAAAGCACTTAAAACACAGGCTTACAGAGCTTCGTAGTGAGCACTCCATGTCTTTTTTCTGAAAAGTCAACAACGCCTTCAACGCATCTGTCGGAAGGATCGTTCATCTGTGCGTAGAGACTTGAGAAGAACACGTACAAACTTTCTAGGTCCTAAAGTCACACATAATGGAACTGCCCAAAAGAATACCTTATATACTCCAGACAGATTGAGAGAGTTGGGTCATAAATGTCACGCGTTTTTGGAAGCAACAGGAGGAGGGCATTTTGGGGCGGACCTCGTAATTTTTGAACCGCAGTCAGATGACGGATGACTTGCCCTTCCTCTCCAAACTTCAGGGGCACACCAACAGGAGGACGTTTGGCCACGATAGCCCTTGACTTAGCAGCGTGCAGCAGGCCCATTCACAGCCCAGGGTCGTCAATGGAATCGGGACTTCGAACCTGCACGACCCTCTAGTCCCGGGTCGAGACCTTGCCACTGGAGCCACCACGGCCTGACAGGTTGAGAGAATGGTTTTGCACAGGGTACAAACAATGCCTTAGGATTAAGTTGACCAGATCTTTGTGAACTCCTGGATGCACTCAAGCCATTTGCCAGAACCATTGTCGCATCAGGGTAACGTCCACGGCATATCATCATATTACGCATTTTTTTTATGATGCACTTTGCATTCCTAAGGCATATCATCTTATGGCGCAAGAACGGCAGGCGATGATGTTTAACGGCGGAGCATGTGAGACGACAGGTGACAGGACCAGTTTATTGTTTACTTGGGCGCAGTTTGAGAAAAAACCAGACTGAACACCTTCTCACACTGCAATACTATTAAATCATTTACAGAATCGCATCGTTCACCAATTTGCGATTATTAATGCCCGTAAGAATGTTGACGTTATTTTTTAAGTAACAAAGGGTGCAGTAATGCAAAATTGGCAATTTTACGCCACGCCTCAGGACTGGGTACGGTGAGGGCCGCACCCTCACCACATCAGCTTCCTACGCCACTATTTGGCGCCACACATATCCATGTTCCCAAATTATATATATTATTAATTAAATGCAGTAAGTTATTGTAATGTATGATGGTTACTTTGAAATAAATATACTAGGAAAAAAATCTAAAATAAAACCTAAAATAGAGAAATAAAATTTCATGGTTCCAAATTATAACTACCTAAGGGTGGTAAACAAGCGAAATTGAAACAGAAGGCGATTGATCTTTTGCGAAAACCGTTTTGGAGTTCTATATAGTCAAAGTGCCGATGTCCATAATTTGTATATAATTATCTTCTGGAATACTATTACAAAACTATTGCATTTTTTAAGCACATAATTTAATTATTATACAATTGTAAGAGAAAGTCATCTACTAAAAGATGGGAAAACAGTTTCTCATAAAATGAAAATCTTATCATTTCAAATCCCAATTTGATTCCAAAAATATGGACCTCGAAAACTAATCCATTTTATATTTCAATATACATTTGAAAAAAAAAAAAAAAAAGAAACTAGTGGCAATTATCTTAAGAATCATGAACCAAAGAAAAATAATGCATGTTATAAACAATACTTATGGGTTAATTTCACCAACGTACTAAATCTGAAGAGATGAATATATTGTTGAGAAAAAATATTTTATTTATTTGTTTCTTTATGTCTAAATACCTTCTTCTATATAAACAAAATGTTGTCCTATTATTTAAATATACTCATATATTTCCCCATATTCTTTGACTGTTATTTATAAAATTGTTATAAATATCATTTTCATTTCGAGTGCGATCCATTTTTTTAATTCAGCGGATTCAAAATAAAAAATAAATAAGTGAATAAATATCCCTCAAAACAAAGAGATTTTCGTTTCCTTTTCAGGAAATAAATTTTTTAAAATTGATGACTTATTTGGTATTTGCTTTTCTTTCAATTGCCTCCTATCTTAATTTAAGTTTTTTTTTTTTTTTATTATTCACATTTCAGGCAATAACGTGCGGGGATTACTAATAAGGATGTGCTGTAATTCTTTTCTCTCTTCCCATTAGGCTCTTACAGTTACTATATAAAAGAGATGATGCTTTTTTATAAAGGGGAAACTTCTACGCTGATTTTCAGTTGCAGTAAAATACATCCTGAAAAAAAGACTCCAATATCTACATTGACTGTTAAAGGTGAGAAAAAACTAGAAATAATATTATTGCCGTAACAATGCAACAGAGAATATTTACAAACCACACGTAAAGTCTGTATGAAGCTAAAGTATATATGAAGGTAAAGAAAATATTGTCTTCATAATTCTCTTGGTTTTAAATTAGAACCGAGGCAGCAAATAGTTTATAATAATTCCTTTCATAAATCCGTTTAGAATAGAATATAATTTGCCACATAAAATAATGCAGGTAACAATTTTTTTGTAGACTAAAATAATGCAGAAGTATACGACAGTATCAGGTTCCTTCCCAGGAGGCTAGAAAAACTGTTAAAATGTATTGAATATATTATCTTATTGAATTTAGTAAAAAAGAATCTGTTTTAATCCTGTCTGTTTGCCGTGAAGGATATCTGGTACGAATTACAGCCAATAACATAATAGAATGGATTAACAAAAATGCAATTATTATAGCAGCTGCATAAGAAGTTGCCATCAAGTATATATTTGGAAATATTATTTGATATCAACTAGTGAAATATATGCAACCTAACCAGTGCTTCCTTCATCATTTAAGCCTCCTTGGAACACTTGGAGTATCTTTTCCATTGGCGGTTTCATAAATTAGCAAGGGCGGTGACAAACCAAGAATAAAACCTGAAATATCTCATCCTATCGTACATCGCATTATTTTTTATTTAAAACTCGTTTGTTCTGTGGGTGCTTGGTGGAAACAAATTCCAACACGCAGATGAAATGGAGAGTGAAGGTTTATTCACAATTATTCCAGGAGAACACAGAAGAAGCTACAGGTAGCAGGAACCAATATATCGTGTACAGATTAGCAACTCAAGCAGACAACAATTCACAAAAAAAATGAGGTACAGCACTTTTTCCAGATTCAGCAACAAACGGTAGACCAAATCCTGCCTGTAACGACAGTAACGCTTGAGCTGGAAGCTCGCAGCACCAGCTCATCAGACAGAAACTCAAAGTCGTTCCTGGAATGCGTTCGCACTCGTTTTACATATACCCCTTATGACTGCTTGTACGTCATGCGATATCTAGCGCATTCTAGTATATCCTCTCTAATGGAGATATCAATGTGATCATATTCAGAGTCTCTTCGATTTTGTCATAAGGTTGCCAAATTTGTCGCGAAGATCTTAGAAGTTCGTCGACAAGGTCCGGGGGGGGCAGAGCTAGGCCATGCCCGTCCCTCCATGCCAACCTATGAAACTCCTTCCCAACTATAAGACTAGCCTTGAGACAGGAAAGCGACATTATAGCTTTGGAACAATATGATGGTTCATATTCCAGGATGAACAAACATTTTGTTTCGCCAATTTTGCTTGTTCAGAAATTTTATACTAATGCATACAATCATACATAATTCCAAAATTATTATTTTTTTTTTTTTTTAATTTGAAGGAGAGGTCTGCAAAGTTGATATTCATCTCAAGCCAAGATAGATCCTTTGTGGCTAATTTTGAACCAACATGCTTAGATTCAGATGATATAAAGACTTTAAAGAAATTAATATAAGTGTAAAATAACTTTTTTAGATATTATCTTTGAGAGAAAATTAATATAGTTCTTCATCCAAAGGAGACAACAAAAGTAAAAGCATCTATAAGGTATAAAATCAATTTTTTCCAAAAAATCATATTTCACATAAATAGAAACATCAATTCTAATTTAAAGGAGATACTAAAAATAATCAAATGCAAGCGTACATCAATCACTAAATCAATACATTTGTAGTGGTTATGTAACGCACAGCTTAGATTATCAATGCAATTTGCTGAGTATTACAGGCTTTGACACTTAACTTCAATGTAATCCAATATTAGTAACTAAGGATTAAAATTTAAAATTTATAAGTAGAAAATATCGTTCCGAAATCGTAGGATTATTTCTTTATCTTTAGAGATTGAATGGAAGGACTTTGGAATTCTGCTAAATGTCATAAAGTCATTTTACATTCATGAGAAGATAAACTTATAAGATATGGAATGATCAACAAATGCTGAATTAAAATAATTAAGTAACTGATGACGTTAGTTATAAACTTTACAGTTATGCTTGATCATCTATTTCCTACTCTATAATTGATTTTTCGAATCCAAAGCGAATATTTGTAAGGAATCGTATGAGGATCGTATAAAGAATTGTATTGAGTCGTAAAGGATCGTGTTAAATCGTATAAGGAAGCAAATACTCTGATAAATATGTTTTTAAATGGGAAAATCCAGTTTTGCAACAATGGTGTATGGATTATTTTATCACAAATAGTAATGATCTTAATAGAATATTGTAGTTGCATCGGTGGCATTAGAGGGTTTTCATTGAAATTTATCATTCTCCCTGAACGAGGCCTTCAACAACATGACTACTACTTTTAGTACTATTTTCAAAATGATCGTAAAAAAATTAGGCGATCAATACGATTATTCATCTAGTATTTTTATTTACTCTTAATCAGCAAATTTTTATAATAATATTGTGTTATTAAACAATTTTAAAAGTACTTGAGCTTTCTAAATGAAATGTTTTTCTTTTCTGAAATCAGCATTCTCGAGTGTTTTGTGCTTTCAGCGTCACTGGCAACCAGTTTGGCAAGAATATGAAAGTTTATATAAATAACAAAGAACTGATTTTTATGGCGATAGACAGTGTATGTTGCAAAAAATAAATATTGATGAGTGTTACCTATAATTCTTCAGGGAAGAAAAATGGTTCATGGTAAAATACATTTTTTGCTATTTTGAAAGGGTGGTTGTTTCTGATTGAAACGTAAAGGTACGAACTTCAGTTGTAGATTTTCTGTTATAAGATTTTTTTTTGTAGTTTTTCACAATTTTATTCTGCAAACACGTGTTATTGTAAGAAACTGACAAATTTTACAGAAGCCGTCACATGTACTTGCCTTAGATATTCCTATTATTGATTTTTTTTTTTTAAATTCGATTAAATGTTAATAAAAGGTTCAATTTACATTTCAACAGAATGATTGGCATTTTATATATAACACGCTGAATATGAGATATAGACCATGATCAGATTTAAACCTTCGATATTTATTTGCTTGATATGGACTTATCAATATTTACTTGTATCACTCACGTCAGTAATATTGCTACTTTTCATGACATGGCGTCATATTCTGATATTGGATGGCAGAAGAGAAGCAGATATTGTGATTACAGTTGATATGATTTCTTTTATTGTAATTTAATATCCATTTCTTAAAATGATTGTGAGATATTTTTAAATATGTATTACATATTTTAAATGATCTAGTATATTTTCTCATAGGACATTTTATAAAATTCTATGTTTTCTCTTTTGATTTAATGCCAACTGTTGTTTATTTGTCCCTTATTTCTATGATGGTCATCGAAATAATAATGGGTCGTGCAACTGGAATAGATTCATATTTCTTTTTCTAAAACTATATTTGCTTCAGATACATCAGATTTTCTGTCATAATTACAAAGATCCGATTTAATCTCACTGTTTCTATTCGAAAAATGAATAGATCCTTTCTGCTGCCTGACGGTCTAAGGCATAGTTTAGAAGATGAAAGAGGAGAATAGTCTACTTCTGAAGAAAGATTCAAGAAATTTTTGTGCCTACATTTTTTGTCAGTATAAGAAAATAAGGCGGGGGGGGGGATATTTATTTATTACATGCAAAATTCTATGAAATTTATCAAACATTGGTTTAGAAAGCAATTTAACAATTTTTTGATCAATTCTAATTCTTAAGCAACGCACTTCACCGTTGGGAAACAGTGGAAATTTCAAATTCTCGTACACAAAACATTCTCATTCATAAAACAATTCATAAAAAAATTTTAATTTGTCATTAATGATGTTTTGAAAAGTAAATAATGTGAAGGTTGATTTTCTTACGATTAAAATACTGTTGATTGTTAGCTGAAAACAAAAATTTCGAGCTCCCTATTTGTAAAACACCTGTACGCTATTATATCATTGCAAAAAGTTTCGACAGTCAGTTGACATTTTAGTCTTCGGATACGACACGTGCAGTGTCAAAGGATATATTTCTGAAGCCATGTTTGCGTCTCTCCCGCCAAAATACATTCAATTGACTTTAATCAATCTACTCAATGCTAAATGCTATTTATAGCACTTTAGTAGTTTTAAATGAATAGCATTTGATGCTTGTTGAATGTAGTTATTTTAAAAGAAAATTACTTTCAGGCAACTGTTTTGGAGCTACTTTTTAAAACAAGCGATAATTAGTCCCAACTAGTGCTTGAAACAAAACCTAATAAAATGCCTATTTTTATATAAAATATATGCATTTAGTCAAATCCATTTTGAAATAAATTATTCATTCATCCAATGCTTTTTTAATGTATGCCTCACTTGATATCCTCCGATAATCTGAATATTTTGTAGCGTCATTATGGAGCCAAAATAATTTGATACTCTTTTTACATACATTAGTCTGTCATAAGGAATAACCGATTTTGTTAGTAGCAACAAATTTTCCAGCCGAAACAGCGGTTATAGAATGTTATTCAATAGCTTTGCATACTTACACCAGAACAAAGAACTCTCAAAAACAATCCCTGAATGTTTTGAGACAAATTCATAAATAAGAAAAATGTTGAATACTCAATAAACAAACAAATGATTCTACAAGTATGTATGACTCTTCTTTTTATTTCTTTCAACAATAAAATGACTATTCGTTATTCTCCAAGTTTTCTCCTGGATAGGGGGGAAATTAAGTACAGGATTAACTGATTCTTAATTCTAGAAATGAAGGATTTAAAATTTGTACGTCTGATAGAAAACTTTCTGTGATTCTGAGAGTCAGGAATGGCGCTAGAGTTTGCCCGACAGGGGGTCCGATCTCCCCACGGGGGGGGACGAGTGTAATGAAATTGGTCTCAAATTTTCGCCAGATTATTATTTACGTCCCCCAGTTGCCCACCCCCCCCCCCCCCCCCCCCCCCCCGGGGGGGGCCACAACATCGCCGACCGGGGGCCTTGGCCCCCCGGTCCCCCCTCTGGCGCAACCCCTGCTGAGAGTAATCAGTTATTTGGATATTTCGTTCTTTTGTTGCGTCATATTAATTTGTTTGACAGTTCGCGACTTTGATTTTTTGAGTCTGAATTATAACAAAAATTCAATATCGTTTACGCTAAGAACTTTGAGAAAAGCGAAGTTTTTAAAGAAACTTTGTTATTATTTTTTTAAGTAAAACGCAGCTGTATTTGGGAACAGGAAAAAAAAAATTCTCATTTCAAAATTAACTATGGATATGAATTGAATGCCTTGTTAGTGCTGCCATCTACTGGGAATATTAAGAGACGTTGCTTTTCTTAATATATTGAATTTGTAGATCAGAGTTTGTGAAACATTCGCTTCTCTATTGAACATTGGAATCAAAGAATTTCCGGTACTTTTTTACAATTAAATATTACAAATTAAATTTAAAAATGGTCTTGCATTTCTTTCAAGAAACCTGAATGGGAACATAATTACACAACAGTTACATTCAAATATCCTGTAATTAAGTATAAGGCAACAAAGTGAGTGGCATAAAATTTATTCAAAGTTTAGGCAAATTATAGTCACAAAGCATTTTATTTTCAAGAGTAAAAAAGAGGCACCTATTCACCTTTAGCTAACAAAATAATGCCATTTGAACGCTTTTTAAAAACAAAATATTTTTCCCCTTGTTTTCTTATTTTAAATTTATCTGCTTCCATTAGTTTTAAAATCAAAATGTAAAACTTTAGCAATTGAAATGATCGTAGTTAGCAATATCGTATTTACGCTATTGAATTTCCTACATTTTATTCATTTCTTCTTAACTCTGTAAATTTTAGTGTCCAGCAAATAATAGAAATTAGCAATAAAACTTTCAGCTAATTTAAATTGGAAATAAATTAAGAAGATTATTTAACTCAGCATTTTTCGTTATGATTTATCTTTCTAAAATTTATCAAATTAATTAAACATGATGATTTTTTGCACGGAAACTGGCTCTTTTCTATTACATAAAACATTATTGAGGATTAATCGATGTATCTTAAATAGCTCCTTTATAAATTTATTTATTATTTAATTGATATATGGCACAAAATTAGTAATTTTAAATAAAAATTTTTATAACAATGTTTTCCCAAATTTAATAAATTGTGTGTGTGTAGCAAAAAGACGCTTCTCTAGAAGTCAATTAAATTATCTTTAAAAAAATTATTTTTCTTTCCTTTATTCGCTCATTTGCGGATTTAAGATATATCTTCTACGAAATTTTAACTTGAAAGATTTTTTTTTCCCCCTCGACAACCTACTTTTTAACTAAATAAAATCTTTGCATCCAGCTCGAATACAAAGAATAATAGAACTGTAGACAATTGTGTGTAGGTCGTGGCGCCATCTAGTGAATTCAAAAGGAGCTTTTCTTCTTTGTATGGAAGGCAAAAATGGAAGATTATTAGACTGAAAACGTTGTAAACATATCAAAATGTATGTAATAATCTTCTGTTCCTATTGAACAGCATAATAAATTTAATCTTTATCCTGAAGTTACGGTGACCGTTTGTCGGTTTGGGATGTACATGTTTTTAAATATAAATTAACGTATTGGCAAGCGTGCATTGGATTTTTTTTTTTTCTTACGACTGATTTTCAATTCTCAAAAAGAAAGAAAAATGTGTATTGATTGTTGCTAACAATACGAATAGTCTATAATTGCTTTCAAAATATTTTATAAATGTTCCTATGATTCTTCAGTGAATGTTATTTTTTTTCCAAGCTGTTTCTAATTGAAACACTAGATGAATTTAAAAGTAGTTACAATTGTGAATGTCAAAGGTTTCCGCAATCTTAATATTGCTTTACACGAATCACTGTTGAAGAAACCTTATAATATTCCTTTTGGATGTAAATATCATAGATTTGTCTTTAAATGAAACAGAAATTACGTTTTTCAATGATTTTTTCATACTTAAACTTATGTATTTGATTATTAAAATAAATAATTATTCAAAATCTATGTAGACACAAATGAAGATTAATAGCAAAAGTTTATCATTAAAAAATATCACTAAAAAATTATAAAAATATTTATTCTTTGGGAAGTAATAGCTTCTTGAAAACTGGGCTGTGTAATCTATTATTTTTATTGGATCTGCAGGGTATTATATTTTTCCATTTAAATTTTAATATTTTATTTTTCTATTTATTTTTATTTTTTAAAAACACACTACATTTTGAGATATATTTATTTATTTAAAATATACATATGAAAGCCAGCCATCAGATATTTATATGCAATAAATGTCTAAGTTAAAAAGAATATATGCAAGAAATAAATTCCGCAGTTAAAATTTTACTTTACATTTATTGCACGCAACATTTTCATTTTAACCAAAAGGTAGGTTATCTGCAAGCATTCTTCAGCTATTCTTACACATAAAACTGGATCACAGCTTTAGATCAGCAATTCAGCTTATAACTTACGGCGCACTAGATCCCAAGCAAATTTGTCATATCAGCCAGTCCTCATTTCACCGGATCATTAGCAAGATCTGTTGGCGAGTGATGATGCAGAAGGCTGAGTTGAAATTACCGCTCTATTCAAACACTGTCAATTCAGATAGCTTGTGAAGAACGTGCTTTCAAATGTGGAAAATGTCAACTTCATCAAGCATGTTAAATGGAATGCTAATTACTGTCGGAATATGCTTGAATTATTAATATTTGAGTATATTTCTGAGGTCAGATTCATGCGCATATTAACTTGCATATTTTAATATTATCCATTTGGCATTAGGATTCGACAATAATTCCTGTGTTGAAATGAAAGTACTGAATAGCAAATCGGAATTAAGTTCTTAAACAAGAACAGACAGAATCTGAAGATATATTCTTAAAATCTGAAATTGAAATCTAGATTTGAATTATTACAGAATTGAAGGCAAATTCAGAAAGTGGTGTCTTTTGCTTTTCTTTGAAATAATTGATGAAAAATCTATTGTTATTTTAAAGCGTTACGGATATTAGATATTCTTTCCTTCTTTCAATAGCCAAAATCCAGCAAACACAGATGTAATTGTACTACAAGATTCAAAAATATACTTATCTTGGGATGATTAGATTTTTCCCACCGATTAGCTCATAAAACAAACGTGTTAAAGCCAGTAGGTTTCTAAATTAATAGCATAGGCAATTTGTGACTTACCTTCTTAATGTCACTATTGGACTCTGGGAAGCTAAATTAGTGTGATTCAATAAGAACTCTAGAGGCCGTTATAATAATAAATCGCAGCGCATTTAATAAGGAAAACGATGAATTTTATAAACTACAGAACATCGACCAATTTGATCGTCAACATACATAACTCCATGTTCCAAACTAAAACTTAAATTTCAAATATTTTTATATCAATACCAGCCGCGCGTGAGCTGCTCTTCATATAATTTGAGAGTTGTCACATACTACTCCTACCTTGTATTAGCCGTTTAAAGGGTTAATATAATCAATAGCAACTAATATGTTTCATTTTGAGGGATTTCGATTGCCGCCCGTAGCGAGAAGTTACATTTCGATGACATTTCTAGGTTTCAGGATACATTGCCTTTGATTTCTTCTTCTTGCTGACATCTTTTGAGGGCAGATTAGGATCAATTTAGTCAAAAACTGAACGTCGGTGGCGATATACCTTCAGATGGTCAGGTTTTCCATTCTTCCACCAAAGGAATCTCAAAAAATATCTGCCTGCTTTCTTCTTTATAAGCTCACTTACCTCGAGTTTCTTCACAGTATAATTTAATCTTTTTTCTTCAATCGTTGTATTCCTTTGAAGAAGGTATCTCTCTCGTATCCAAGATAAGGTAACTTCATATAGGCCATCAGCATCTTTGGTCGCAGATCTCAGAAAGTTTTCTTTAGCGGCTTTTTCTAATTCCAGTTTGCTTAGCCTCTCTGATGGTTCAGTGATGCCAACATCTAATTCCGATAGATCATTTAGCGTTTTTTCAATAGTGTAAGGAAAGTACAGATAATGACTCAATAGAATTTCTTTACGTAAGGATTTTTCCCATCAGTGTCTAAGTTGAGTTTCGATTGCCACAAGTCCATTTGTGAACTGAAAAATATTTCCTGTAAGCAGTTTACCTGCGACATCTGTTCCTATAATTAAATGTACTTTTTCATCTTTGAACTGTTTATGAGTTTCCTGATATTCGTAGTCACTCAAATAAATTTTTCGATACTTCATTTCTCTTATCCAAGAACCACTACTTATTGTGGGTACACTGGAAATTTTTTTTCTTGATCATTATCTTCGAAGTTGCATCTGTAATCACCATTCTGACTTGTCAGGAAAACTCGATAACGTTGATGAGTTTCTACGGATTCAATTCCTCTAAAAAGACAGTGATTACTTTTTTCTTCTCCTAACTAAGTATATCCAATTGCCAGAGGTGTTTCTTTCTTCAAATATGATTTCTGTGACCCTGTATCGATAAAGGCTAGAATGGCTATTTCTTTCCGTTCACCTCTCAAACGAACAGTCATTGTTTGCATCAAGATATCAGGAATGCATGTTTTCTTTCGAAGGATTCTGCAAGTTACTTTCATTTTTCACAGTTGGATCAGTTTTCAAAGCTCGATTTGAAAAGGTCAATTCCGGGAACATTATAGTACGATGTCTTTTGGAGCATTTATGAAATTGTAATGTGTTCTTGCAAATTTTGGCATGTGGCCAGTTCTCAAACAAATGAAACAGAAACCCTTCTTACTAAGAAAGATTCTTCTTTCTTCTAATGAAATTTTCTCGAAAGACTTCCAATCTTTTACATTATGTTTATCTTCACAAAAAATACAATTAATTTTTCTTTTTTTCCAAATTCCGTCTATAATCATTTAAAACACCAGCAGCCGTTGGAATATCTTTGCTAGAGCTCTTTATAAAATTCACTGTCTTTTGCTTTTTTAAAGCGAAAACCCTGTCTAAATAAGAAATTCTTTCTTCTCCTTCTACTTCATTTCTAATGAACTGCATCAGCACATCAAGTTTAGGAGTATTGCCTTCTTTTTTCACTTCAAGAAATTAGAATCTCAGTATATCCTCAGGTAAAAAAGCCCCGACCGATGGATACAACATCCTCTACATAATTGTCTGATGTCACTCACTCCAAGTGTCTCTAAAATTCTAATTTGAGTTTCAATCTTGTTATAAAGCTTGAAAAAGTTACTTCTTTTTGGGGGTTAATTGCATTAGTCAAACCTAATCTCAAAAGTTCATGCACTTAAGGTATCCGACTGTGTTCGGAGACATTTTTTTGAAAAATAACTTATATTTATTTTTTAATGTTATTTTTCAACTGCATATGTTTTAAAACTATGAAAATATGGTAAAATTAGGTTTTCAAATTAATATTTTTTTAAAAAAAAACTGAGAAATGTTAAGAAAAATGACTAAAATATTTGCCTTACGCTAACATCCATAGACAAAACCATATTCTAGGTATACATAAATCTTTGTAGGAGTACATTTTTATGACGGTTATCTGTGTTATGCTCTAAAATATTTCTTGTATTTCATAATAGTTTTGAGATATAGCTGAGCATAGTTACTAAACTGGTAATTTTTCATAAAAAATGCTTTTCATTTATATATAAGCACTTACAAATAATACTTGATTTTAAAACTGACCTTAGTTTTTAGAGGAAAACAGCAAGCATATTACAGAAAACAATCTCGGAAAATTTCATATCAATATTTAATAACTTTTTGAGAAATCATTGTTACGGTCGACAGTTTTCCTCAAAAATATCATTTCTCAGAAAACACATTTAAAGTTTTCGTGCAACTTAAAATAATGCTTATAGTTCGGTAATAAAACAGCTGTAACTTCATTTGTAATTAATGTAGAGTGAAAAGTGAGACAGTTTTAGAAAGATGATTAAACAGGCTACAAAATTAAGTCATAAAATTTTTTTTGATAATTTCATCAAAAACGACGATTTTAAACGACCAGTCGGATACCTTAAACTTTGATTAACACATCGTCCTTTCCAAAAAGTGATTTCAAATGTTCAATCGCCAGTTTATAATGTTCAGCAGTTTCTGGGAAGCTTAATACTATGTCTTGAGCTTTGGATCCTCCAAACTATGAATTGCATCAAATACTGAAATTTGTCCTCTGTATCTAGTTTACAGTCGGCATCAATCTTTTTAAACATTCTCCAAAATCCCAGCCATTCAGGAATGTCCCCGCTAAATTTTTTAATTCAATTTTAGGGAGTTTATATTTTCATTGAAAATTGTATTTGTCATCATTTATATTAGAATCGATTTGTTTCTAACCAGATTTCTGAAAATATCTCTCTACTTTCAACTTCAAAATGATATATTTATCGGAATAATCTTCTATTCCAAAAAAAATATTTAAAAACATATATTCGCTGCATTTCACATCACTTTTCGTTATTTCAATCAAATCTTTATCACAAACATCTAATTTCAGCCTTTTATCCGTCAGCTGCGGCAATAAAATCAAAAGCACTTCATCATCTATATCTTCCGATTTCAAATATTCATCACGATTATTAGCAGCTCTACTTAAACTACTCCTAAAACGTTCTCTAATTTTTTAATATCCCCCCTATTTAATTTACTCCAGCTATTAATAAACCTAGCGTCCCTGTTCGGGAGCCAAAAAATGTTACATCTAGTAGGTTTCTAAATCAATAAGATAGGTATTCTTAATCTCACTATTGGACGCTAGGAAGCTAAATTGAGATGATTAAATAATGACTCTAGAAGCTGTTATAATAATAATCCACAGCACATTTAATAAGAAAAACGTTGAATCTTGTAAAATACAGCACATCGATCAATTTGATAGTCAACATACAAAAAGCCAAGTTCCAAACTATGAATAAAAGTTCAAATATTTTTTATATTAATATCAGCCGCCCGTGAGCTGCTATTCATATCATTTGAGAGTTGCACAAAAAGCCCTTAAACCCAATAAACCATCCTTGTATACCGAGCAACATGTCTGTACGTTGATCAAAAAGACATATGGTATATCGTGCTTCATTTGTATAGTCCGAAGGAAACAGATTAGAAAGTAGGAGTTGTGTTCCGGTAATAAAGTTACAAGGCGAAATTACACAGACAATTATAATTCTGGAAAATATTTAATACATTTTTTAAAACTACATACTTTTGTTTATTTCTCGACATCATCTCCGTAAACGTTGAAATATTTATCCCAACGTGACAATAGTTTGCACATCCCTTCATAGTGCTGCTGTTGGCATAGTTGCTTGAAGTATTCTAGAACGGTGTTTTGCAAATCCCTCTGATCCTCAAAGCATTTGCCCGAAAAAATTCTTTAAAGGTTCGAATAAATGAAAATGCAAGGGGGCTAAATCTGGACTCTAGGGTGGATGTTGCACGACCTCCCATTTCCGTTGCTCCAACCACGCTTTGGTTTGCTTTGACGTATAGGGTCTTGCACCATCATGCAAAAGATTAAATCTTTCACATAATCGTACTGGATTTTTCTTTTTAATGGTTGTATGTAATTTTTGGGAAGTTTTGGTGGGAAAAACATTTATGGATTATGAGGATTTACAAAAAAATCCATTCTGGAATACTTCAAGAACCTTGACAAACAGCATTACCATGAAATGATGTTCAAACGAATGTCACGCTGGGATAAATGTCTCAAAGTTTACGAAGATTATGTCGAGAAATAAACAACAGTATATAGTTTTCGTGAAATGTATTAAATATTTTCAAGAATTATAATTGTCAGTGTAATTTTGCCTTGAACCTTTATTATCGGACCTCCCTTCGTAATTCAGAGAATTGTAACTTCTAGGCCTAACTCTAGGTCAAGTTAACTTCACAGGATTGATAGAGGCGAGATTCATTTATGTAGATGCTGAGGCAGTCAGTACATAGAACTATTGACACTCAAGTGCTACATGTTAAATTGTAGGATTCTACCCTACTCGGCTTCTCGATCTATAATACCTATATTCACATAAATCAGAAGTATTCCATTGTGTGTAACTGGTGACGAAGTCGAATCAAGACTACTCGTTAATAAAATAACAAATCTAATGAAACAATTAAATTAAAATACTAAATCATAAAATCATTATACAGCTAGCTAATCAAATGATACAAACAGGGAAGAGCAGAGAATGAACAGCAGCAATCAGTGCTTATATACAGTAACAGGCTCGTCGCTATTGGTCGACAGGCGACATCACAAAGAGGGCGGATCCGATCTGCATGAAATCACAATTCAGGGTGTTGCCAGATGCCGCGATGATGCCACAGAATCTTAAACTGATACGAACAACTTCTAGTTACTTGGCAGTTTTACCGCCAAATAAATTGTATGTCAAGAGCTCGATTCTTGGATAAGCCCTGTCCATTATGATGTTTCGTTGACTTAAAAATTCTCAAATAGATATGTTTTTACATCGTTATCACTATATGAAGCCAAATGATTGTTCACAATCGGGTATTATTTAAAAATTTGGATCAATATTTGTGAAGCCTTTCGACTCTGATTGTTTTTCATCAAGAAAAGTCGCTATTCTAATTTGCGTTAATACAGATTTGTTGGTAACTACACTAAAAGTTGACAAATTTAGAGTGATGAGAAGCACAGCCAGAGTTGTTGAATACTACACCACTTACTATTTATTCTTCGTGGTGATGTAAATATGAATATTTTGGAAAACATGTCGGTAGAAAACCGTAGAAAAGCTGAGGGTGCGATAACTGCGATGAAGTCTCATTTCTGTGGACGGCAACTAGATTTCGATTTCATATACAAACAAAGAGGAATGATTGACATTTTCATGAACGAATGTTCTTTTCCGTCTTCGTAAACTCACTGAACAATTCAAGACAACTTACCAAAAGGATGAATGAATGCTTTGCGTTTCAAAATATCCAATGTTCCGCACTAGAAAAGCTGAGGGTGCGATAACTGCAATGAAGTCTCATTTCTGTGGACGGCAACTAGATGTCGATTTCATATACAAACAAAGAGGAATGATTGACATTTTGATGAACGAATGTTCTTTTCCGTCTTCGTAAACTCACTGAACAATTCAAGACAACTTACCAGAAGGATGAATGAATGCTTTGGTGTTTCAAAATATCCAATGTTCCGATCTAGAAAAGCTGAGGGTGCGATAACTGCAATGAAGTCTCATTTCTGTGGACGGCAACTAGATGTCCGATTTCATATACAAACAAAGAGGAATGATTGACATTTTGATGAACGAATGTTCTTTTCTGTCTTCGTAAACTCACTGAACAATTCAAGACAACTTACCAAAAGGATGAATGAATGCTTTGCGTTTCAAAATATCCAATGTTCCGATCTAGAAAAGCTGAGGGTGCGATAACTGCAATGAAGTCTCATTTCTGTGGACGGCAACTAGATGTCCGATTTCATATACAAACAAAGAGGAATGATTGACATTTTGATGAACGAATATTTTTTTCTGTCTTCGTAAACTCACTGAACAATTCAAGGCAACTTACCAAAACGATGAATGAATGCTTTGGCGTTTCAAAATATCCAATTTTCCGATCTAGAACTAATAATTTTATTATGAACACGTCAATATAAATTTATGTTCGTAGAGAACTATTTTATCTTTAAGTAAATAGGCTGATTCAGTTCGTTTAAAAATTCATGATGGTAAGACCTGTTAAGTGCTTTAGTACTAAACTTGAAAATGCATTTAATTGCAACTCTAAAAATACGTTTGAAAAATCTGTTTTCCTTTAATTCGGATGTCTTATTTTTTATTAAAGAATTTTACTTGAAAATTCATATGATTTTTACATATTGTTAATGAAACCCATAAAAATTATAAAATGTATGCAATATCATTAATATTTTATAAAAAAAATTGCTACTTTTATTTTTTAAATACTAGAATTTGTTGGTCTTAGTCATCGTCGCAATAATGCATGTTTCACCATTTAATTCAGAGGTTCAAACTCAAACACGTCTGTTTAAAAAAAAACTAATATTTTGGGAAGCTTCATTCCAGAATAAAATAAGGCAAAACTGCAAAATACAGCACCGAATTTCAAGAAGATGAGAATTTTCATTTACGGTAATATGTATAAATTACAGAATTTATTATTTACTTGAAATAATAATGATAAAATTAATGGGATTAAAATAGAATAGTAATGTGTGAAATAGTGCACCATTAAATATAATTCAAATGCATTGCACGTAATAATTATTTATATTTTTAACATAATTACACAAGGTGTTCATAAATTATTGGACCCAATTCCAAAATTAATTAAAAAAAACTAATAAAATTGTAACTACGGTTTTTAAATGAGAGCGCGTTTTATAAAGTTTTTTTCAGATAAATAAACTGCCGTTACGGTGGTCTAGGTGGTCATAAATTATTGGACATCTTCAATTTTTGACAGCCATTATCTGCAAAACTATTAATGTTAGAAGAAAAATAAAAGCATGTATTTGTAGGGAATTTCACTCTTTTTAGTTGATTAAATCTACTGTAATTCAAAAACTGAATAGTTTTCGAAATATTCAAGAGAAAATAAACAAGAAAACACAACATCGGCTTCTGTCAATGCGTGTGGAAACCTCTCGCGGTAACAACTTTACAAAGCCGTAATGGTACGCCACCTATCTAAAAAAACTTTTTTATTTGCTCTCTTATTTAAAAAAAACGCAATTCTAACATTATCAGATTTTTAAAATTAATTTTTGAAATGGATTCAATAATTTATGACCACTCTGTATATACACTCAGATGAAAATTTCGGGATATATGTATTAAAAGTATGACGAAGTTAATAGTAGATGTAAGCAATGCTAATGTAAAATTTCAAAATATTTAAAATTAAACTCAATCTGCAACTGCCTATCATTAAAAAAATTTTTTTTTTCTGTTTGAGAAAAAGTTCATTAATGTCAAAGAGCGCATTTTATTCTCCAATTTCAAATTCGTTTATTAGCACATTTTTCTTATACTTTGCTGTTCTTTATTTCCTAAGTTAAGTTTGATTTAATATTTCGCTAGATAATTTTTTCGCTTCTGAAGTACATGATGTCCATATTAACTATAATTAGTAAGTCCCCTGCAGAGAAGATTAAATCCAAGAAATTGACAAGCTAATGCTCTGAGATTTACGAGACATGAATTTATTATAATGATTTAAGTGCGATGGTGGAAGCGCTTGAGAGAGCGTAAAGAGAACACGTAATCACACAGAACAAAAAATGCTATTGACTCAAGCTGTCTGGTAAAGTCATTAAGTTCTAATGAGTTTTATTGGTTAACATGGATTATTTATGTAGTGGCTGATTTATTAATAAATATTATAATTATATTTTTAAACGAACCTAGTAAATGGTTTATTTAAAAACATCAAATAAAAAATCATTAAATTATCATCAATTAAAATATTTTTTAAAAGAAATGATAGAAAACATTATTTCTATTTCACAAATTGGTAGTACTTTACTGGAAATATATTTGAATAATTTACTGCATTTTAATAAACATAAAATAGATGTTTAACCCACTTAAATGCAATTTTATAATATATCTATAACAATGAAACATAATCTGAAAAAATATGAATTTATTATAATATATGAATGAAGGGGAAATGAAATCCGGAAAAACAAATGTGAAATTCTAAAACAAAAAAATGATTATTTTACTTCATTTTAATCAACAAAAAATAGACGTTTAATCCACTTAAATGAGATTTTATAATATATCTATAAGAAAGAAACATAATCTGAAAAATATGAATATATTATTATATATGAATAAAGGGGAACTGAAATTGGGAAAAACGAATGTTAAAAGCTAAAACAATTCAATGCTGCTTACTGCAATAATAATTAGGAAAATATTAATTTTAATAATCCTTATTAAAACAAGGCACTTTTGATGAAGTGTAAGCAAATTTACTGTAGCGCCAATTGTTACTCGACATTAAATGGGAAACTACGACAAACCAACAGGAGTGGTTTCCCCTAAACTTTCTCGTATACGTCCTAACACGGGTGGGGAAAATATGCTAAGTGGCAGTAACACACGCCATTCCCTAACACAGGTGGGGGAAAACACGCGAAGCGGTCACGCCTTTTTTTGCGTCGTAGAATGGTGAAGAAACCGAATATGCGATTTGAAAGCATTTTTTCCAACCGATTGAAACCAAAATTGGACACAGATCTACAATTAGGTCTAAAAGACTACATACCAAATTTCATTATCTATATCATTACGTTTAGGATTTATCGTGTTCACAAGCATGCACTTATACAGAGCGTCAGACAGTCAACCCTTTGACAGATTTTGTCCAAAATTTGATACGGACCTACATTCTTGATGATGAAACTGTGTACCAAATGTTATCTACCTAGCTATTTGAATTATTGTGTTCACATGAACAAGGACAGGCAACCAGGCAGACATACACGGTTTTCGTCCAAAATTTGTCAGAAATTTACAAATATTGTCTAAAGACCATAAACCAAATTTCATCCCACTGGTTCAGGCTTTTTTTTTAGTTTTCGTGTTCACAGACAGACACACAAGCAGACACAATTCCAAAATTGTGTCTTTCGGACTCAGGGAGGTCTACAACGTAGAGATTCATCAAAATCTGGAGTTCGAATTTTTTGACGATTACAATATCTCTTTGTGTACTTCGTATAATAGAAAGTAAAATGAAATAATATAAGACCCAATATTAATGTTTCAGAATTTCTGATAAAGGAAATAATGTTAATTTAAGTTTTGCTGACTTATTTAAGGCTGTAATAAATGAAGAATTAATTCGTATATGTAGGCACCATGCAAATGAAATTAAATTTTAGAAGTTGGTACTGGAAACGAGAATGTAAAAGAATTGAGCAAGTCACAAATAAAATGAAAATTAAAGAACACCAGATTATAAATATATATTCTTTGCTGATAGGTAAATGACCATTTCCAAATTAGTTAGGAAGAGAAAACCTACGCATCCAGCTACTTTACTTCAAACCCCACCCCGACCCAACTTACATTACTGAGTTTAAATCATAAAAGATTCCTGAGGAGAATAGACAGACATCTAACAAGAAGGTGAGTATAATAAGAGGCATTTTGTAACCTCATATTCAAAGTATTCAATATTGGTTGAAAGTTGAGTAATAAATTAAATTGTTAAAGAAGTGGACAGATTTAAGGCAAGGTACAAATTTGAAAATTATTATATATAAAGTATAAATATTAATTTGAAAATTAAATAAAATTTTTATATTATTTTAACAGATGGAAATGTACACAAATGCAAATTTCATAAATTGTTGAATTCCGTTTTAATATATTAAAGTTGGAATGTCAACTCATCTTTAGTATTTTATTTCTTCTTGAAATTCCTCTTTATTATATTGCATATTAGTTTTCTCTTTAATGCAGTAATTCATGCATCACGTTTTTATGCAAAAATGTTAAGGAATGATTACAGGCTCTTACATTTAGGATTTCTCTGCGAATATCCTCAAAGGTGATTGGATTAAAATAATAAAAAGCATAGCATTGTCTCTCCCCTCTAGTCAATTACTTCGTTAAAAAGGACAGTAATATTTTCTCACGAAAGACTTTAATATTTATTTTGTATTGTTGTCATTTGTATCATTTGGAAGCAAACTTTCACCATAGATATTAGTGTGTTGAGCGTTAAATATGATAGTGAATCAAATGGTATCACATTGGTGAAGCGAAGTAATTTAAACAACAGAGAGTTCAATCAACTTTCATTTGAAAATTATGAAGTCAACCATCAATAGTCAGTTTAGTAATTTAAAAAGTATAGAACACAATATTCAATCTTTCAATCATTTAAGTGCTTATAGTATTTAATCTCCCTCATACAAGCACATCATGCAAAATAGATAAAAATAGCATATTTTAATATATCCCAAATAGCACGTAAGTTTGCAGCAAGTTTGATTTTGACTTGATATTCCCTTTTCATGGCAAAATTTGACGCGTCAAACTTGAAACGAACTTGCAGCAAGTTCGGTGTGACTACTAGCGCCACCCTTGCTTGCAACGCATTTGCTACAAGTTCTACGTGACAAACAGCGCCACCTCCCTTGCAAATCAAACTTGCTGCAAGTTTGCAAAACAAGCTTCCTGCAAAGATAGCACAATAAAGAGATAATTATCTTTGTCTCTGTTTTAAAAAAACATCCGATTTTTAATAGCATCTCCTAGACCGCCCTTCTTTTCATTAATTCAATAAATCAATGATAATTTGTGAAAAAAATAACTTTTTTATAAAAAAACTTTTTGAAACATTTTCCATCTTTTTACTAAATATATCACTCGCACTTTAAAGAAAACTATATCGTCTTTTTCTTAATGTTGAAATTTTAACGTTTATAAACAAAATTATATCTGAAAAACAGTCAGTGTTTGTTAAAAAATAATAACTAGACATTTTGTCCCATTTTAAAGTAATTACTTTTGAAGTCTAATTTCACAATTTATTCTACTAGCAAAACGTAGTTATTAGCGAAAATCGCTCTCTCTTTGACTTCAAATCATATTCTCAACTCAAAAAATTAATGAAATCAAGAAAAAAGTTTAAAATAAATCGTATACGAATCGAATCGAACGATGTATTAGCTAAATCTATCTTCTCCTCTCGTAGTTCAGCTGGCCGAGTGGTATCGACGTTTGGCTACTAAGCGGTAGGTCGCGAGGTTTATCCTGGGTTGTGTTCACACTCTGTTTTTGCTATAATTTGCAATGAGTTTGCACAGTAAGCTTGTGGCAAGCTTGCTGCAAGTTCGTTTCATGGTGACTTCGAAGCTTTCGTTAACTTGCTGCAAGCTTGTACTCTTGCCATGACAAATTTGTGGCAAGCTTGCTGCAAACTAAAATTGCTATCTGGGATATAATTTTTTCATTGATATGTTAAGCATAACGATAATCATACGCTTTAAATCATCTGGCTTGGCTTAGATATTCATTTGAATACCAGTGTTTATGTAGGGGAAAGTCTGGTTATTTGGAGATTTTTCCTGGCCTCAATATTCGTTGCAGGAAGATTATTGCTTCTTCAAAATCTTCTTGCAACTCTTTACTTTAAAGTGATATTTAAATTTTTTTTTATTTCCAAATTTGAGATCTTAAAATTTTATTTTTGAGAATAAAAGTCATTTTTGTCATCTTACCCGACTATGCTGGTAAGATGACGAACTGAGATAGCAATTTAATTCAACATCATATGCTATAAAAAAAACTATTTAAAAGTGTTGAGATCACATCTTGATCATATGAAATTGTACATAACAGAAAACAAATAAACTCGGGCTAAAATAACAGCATAAAACAAATGAAATATTATCAATTGAAATTTTATATCCCAGCCTGAACAGGTGGAGTGGGGCCAGGGTTTGCTCATAAAGCATTGGAATACCAATTCCTTTTTTCTTTGCTCACATGAAATAATGCATTCTTCCTATCGAGTCCCTCTGGGTCAAGATTTTCATCAGTGTCAACGTAAGGAAATTCAAATGAGTGAGGTGAGTGCTCATATTCAGATCATTAGAACTCGAGGTGTCGCATAGCTACTTACTTATTGTTTGTGTAATTTTCAGATTTTTTGTTGTTTCTAATATTGTTAATTTGAGCCTTCTTCAACTGTCACATTTCCCGTTAATCTTCTTTTGCCTCTTTCTCTTTTTTAATGAGAAGCTAAATACTCACTGGAGTGCCAGTGAGGTACATGAAGGTTAAGTGGCAGTCAGGTAGCACGAGCTTATCGAGCTCATGAATGATCCAGGAAGGGTTCGCCATCTTACCTTCCACCCAAATCGTCATCTTATCCGACTTCACATTTTTGTTTCAAAAAAGTATGAAGGGATGTCAGCTCATCGGAAAAAATTAAAATAATACATCATTGAACAAGGTTTGATTAGCTCCTTACGAATATCAAATATAAATCAAAAATATTTACTCCGTGAACGCTATTTTTACCAAGCAGCAGCCAAAAGTTGAGTAGGAATAACTTAGGAACAAAATACCACGTACTGTGAATCATTCTAATAACGGAGAGGAATCTTTTGGTGTCACATGGGTAGCTGGTCGCTATAGTTCTCGGGTGGTGCTGAATCGGGGCATGCATATAGGGTAATTTTCGGTAAAATTCCAATTCGTCATATTACACTTTTCGTCGTCTTACCCGACTTTCCCCTATTTCCTTTCAATTTGAGTGTTAAAAAGAGATTTTGTGATTATCTGGGAACTTTAGCTAAAAAGCAATGAATTTTCGTCTACAGAAGCGGTTTAGAACAATAATGAGGAGGGATTTCAAAAAGGGTTTGAGTAATTCTGAGGTTGTTGCAAAATTCTTCAAACAAAAGATTTCAATTTAGATTGCCTAAAATTAAGGAGGTTTGAAAGAGAGGGGGTAATTTTGTAGTCAGATTGTGGCATGCTTGTTGCTCTTTAATGTGGGTGATGAATGTTTAACAGCAAAATATTGGGTTTGGATGACTCTTGGCGTGATTTATAAGAATTTCCTAAACAGCTTTCAGATATAATCATAAATTATGACAATTTCGAATCATTATGTATGTTATTACTTCTTACATTATATGGCAAATTTCTCAAGGCACAAACAATTTGGTTCCACAGAATTTGAATTTTCTTTCAGTACGTTCTTGTTGCTAGTCCACAGGTTTGGATGCAAGTTAAATCTGATAAATACCAAGGCAAATATTCGCAAAGTACTGCTGGTTACCAAACAAAAACCAGCGTGTCGGGACATAGTGATTATATTAACCCTCTCATACCGAGAGAGGCGGTCCCGGGAGGTCTAAAAATTTCCCCTTAACGACAACGAAGGATGGGATGCTGCGGTTGGCTTCTTTTGATTGATCGTGAGGTTCTGAGATCGCTTAGGAGGAAAGCGCGGTAGGGGGTACAATTACCCTTGCCACCTTAACGCCTTAAGGGAAGGTTATAGCAGGGGGATGGGAAAAATGACCACCCAGGTTGAGAGAGTCCAATTCATTTTGTTTCCTCCCAAAAAGTGCCGGTTTTGAAGGACCTAGAAGAAAAATGTTGCCTCGAGATTAAATAGTTAAAGAAGCCTTGTGTACTAAAAACAATTCAACATTTATTGTTATTTATTATCTCAAAAAACAATAGCAATAATGCTTTAATAATTCGCCAGACAAGCAAAGCGATAAATAAAAAAAAAATCGGCTAGTTTTCGATGTTTAAAATGTTCTCTCGTCTTTAATTGCGATAGCTACATACCTTAGGGACACCGATTCACGTTCTATTGGCCATCGCTATGCATTTCCGATAAAACAACCTTTGAAGGGTGTGTTCGATTGATGGTCCAGAGTGTGTTTCAACACCTAATCAATAAAACATGATGCTCCATATTCATTAGGAGAAAAAGGACTCGCTGTTTAATTAAGTTGTAGCGCGAAAGCAATTACTCAAAGCAGCTTAAGAAGTGTCGTTAAGGGAAAACATATAGATTTTTGTCAGGGAATTCCCATGTTCACGCCTCTTTGATCTAGAGCAAATGGAAAATTACGTAACTCATTATATGCTTGTTACAAACAGGGTCTTTACTAAGCGAAAGAAACGAACTTTTGAAAATTGCTTGTCATTTCATATTTATAGGGAATCGATGTCAGTACATCGGTTGTTGTAGTTTGTGACAGTTAAGTTGTAAACTTTGTGTAGTAAAAAAGGCAGACGCCGTGCTATTATGTAATTTGTTTATCCTTGACAAGTCGTTGGGTTAAGACAGCAAAATGGCAAGTTTCGTTTTATGTAAGGGTCTGCTTTATACTTTTCTCTTTTATCATTATCGAATTTGCTGTCTAAATTTGCTATAATATGAAATGTAAGTTTTAAAAAGGTTCGCGAGTGTAATTTGTTCTGGTATTCAGCATGGCATGAACCCAGGCACGATATTTTGAGATCATAAATTGCCATGGCAATCTAAACTTACCACTTTATAGAATTTCTCTTTAAATTAAATCATAAATTGTCCTCACAAATTGTGCAATATTTTGTCTTTTATTTAACCAGAAATACAAATTATAATACCGAAAGAGTAGTCAGAGCATAACAGTGTGACAATAAAAATGACTAAATTGTTCAGTAGCAAATTCAACCTGTTCAAATGATACAAATTCATTATTAAGAAAATAATGCTGCTAAACATAAAATGATAATTTTATCTAGATATCTTACTTGCCGTCATGTGGCCTGATATCCTTTGTGCAAAGTAAATCAAAACATAATCGACAATTTGCTGTATTTATCTTGCATGATATTGTGGTTACCTGCCATTTTAATTTAATTAAAACCATTATAATTCTATAATTGATTATTTTATACGAAACTCATTACTCTTACTTATAATGCAAAATAAGCCAAGTTTGTTAAGTGCTTTTTTAATTCTTATTAAAGTTTATCTAGACAAATATCGAAATTCGAGCATATTGCATTTCATATAATTTTCTAATCTCTATATATAAAAGGCAGTGTACGTATGTATATGTCTTATAGACTAAAAACTACTAGAACGATTTACGCACGGTTTTTTGCAAAATGATCCGCGTTATCCGGGGAAGATTTAAAGCTATCAAATCGTCGATCTGACCTTCAAAAAGAAAGTTACGGCCTTAATAATATGTTAATGTTTGGCTACCTTTGGCGATGGTTGAGAAAACGATTGGCGCAACTTCTTCCTAATGCGGGAGCAGGGTTGCTTTTTGTAAAAAAGTTTGTTTTTGGCGTCGCATACCGTCGACCACGGGACCAGAGTCAGGGTTGCCATGTTGGTCTTTTTGGGGCTTTATTTTTACTTATAACTTTTAGAATAATTTTACGATTTTTTTAAAATAAACTATTGATATGACACTTTTCAAATTGCCTACACTGAGCTGTCAAACGAAGTAGTTTCAGAAGTTAAATTACCACTATTGAAGGCACCACTAGAGTAATTCACTTAACCACTTGAGTAACTTCTCATTGATCGCTGGTACCACAGAACAATCGAAGTATTTTTTGAATAACATACGAAATTATAACACATGTTTACAAGTGAATTCGTTTGGTGCAACGAATATAATAACTGAGAAATATATGCCAGCATTCAAGATTCAAGGACAAATATATAATACAACAGGCTCTTTATTACCATTTAAGGATGCTGGCTACAAATTTTTGCAAATATATTTCATTAGATATTCAAGTGATCAAGTAAATCGATACACACATATCAAAATTCATTTAATCAATATATATATATATATATATATACACTCATGTCCATAAATTAAGGATAATTCAGAATCACACAGAAATTGAACTCTAAAATAAAAATTTCACCTGTAGAATTATCACACACATCTTGAATAAGAATATGCAAATTACAGGAAACCACCAGATGGCGCGGATAGTACGTCACAATGACGAGAGTGTAAGAGAGGGGTATATAAGGAATGGTGGCAAAGAAGTAAAATTGTTCACAAGCCCTTTAAAAGCCTTTCAGTGCAATAACCGCATAGTTATGGCACAAAGGAAGCATTTGGATGATTTTTTACGTGGTAGAATTATCGGACGACTGGAATGTGGACGTACCCAGCTGGAAGTATCCGAGGAACTTGGAATCGCCCAGAGTGTCATCTCCAGGCTTTGGCAACGATTCCAAGATGATGGTAATGTGAGTAGATGTTACAGCACAGGTCGCCCCGAGTTACAACGCCGAATGAGGACCGGTATTTGGCAGTTACTGCCAAAAGAAACAGACGGAGCACAGCATCAGACCTGTCTCGTCAGCTCTCTTCAGCTACCGGTACGACAGTTTCAAGGCAGACCGTGTACAGACGCTTAGGGCACATTGGTCTATATGCTCGTAGGCCTGTCAGATGTGTTCCACTTACCGCAACTCACTGTCGCCTGCGATTAGCCTGGAGTAGAGAGCATGCATTGTAGACACCGCAACAGTGGTCTTGTGTGATGTTTTCCGACGAGTCCAGGTTTAGCCAGGTTTAGTTTGCAGTCTGATTCACGCCGGACTTTCATATGGAGAGCGCCAGGTACCCGTTACCACCAAGAGAACACCATTGAACGACACCGTTACGGTGGTGCAGGATGGCTCGTTTGGGGAGGAATTATTCTTGGTTCCAGAACTGACCTGCATGTTCAGAGTGTAACGATGACAGGCCACATCTATCGGGATGTCATTCTGGAACAACATGTGCGTTTGTTTCGGGGCGCCATATGTGCTGAATTTCTGTTTATGGATGACAACGCCCATCCTCACCGTGCAAACATTGTAGACGAATGCCTTCAATCGGAGGATATCACCCGTATGGATTGGCCAGCATACTCACCGGACTTGAATCCAATAGAGCACGTGTGGGATATGCTTGGCCGACGAATTGCAGCCCGTCAACCACCTCCCACCTGTCTACCAGAACTTCTGAGGGCATTGATTGATGAGTGGTGTAATATTTCCCAAGATCAGATTGATAATTTGATACTGAGCATGCCTAGGCGTTGTAAGGCCTGTATTGCATCGTCCGGGAGACATACTCCGTATTAACCATCATACTAACTATGTTATACTGTTTTTTGTAAATAGGTTCTTTTTTGAAATTTGCTCCAGGGAGTAAAAATCGCAATTTTTATTAATTATGTCAAACATATAGAATCTGTTTTGCTCTTTACCTTTTGTTTAATAAATAGACTTTACAAATAAGTCAAATTTGTTTTGCTTCTGGCTCTTTCTTTGCCTGAACTTCATTATCCTTAATTTATGGACATGAGTGTATATATATATTCTCAATTCTAGCAATAGCAAAGAATTGCCGGGTTCATCTA
Source organism: Araneus ventricosus (assembly GCA_013235015.1). Classification (NCBI taxonomy): domain Eukaryota; kingdom Metazoa; phylum Arthropoda; class Arachnida; order Araneae; family Araneidae; genus Araneus; species Araneus ventricosus. Next base: position 120,063 of record BGPR01002887.1, read on the forward strand.
GTTAGATATGAAAAAGAATTTTTAAACTACATAGACTTTGAAATCAATATATTTGTTCTTAGCAATGTCGTAAACTATATCCCTTAAAATTTTAGATATACAGAGTTCCATTATTTGTGATTATGGCTGCAATTATGATCCACAGAACATTACCGAAATAAAGTTTCTAGTTATATACTGTATGGCTATGAATGTTATATGTTATAGCCATCATGGAGATATAGAAATTTACCGTAATGGAATTTTTTTCAATGAGATGCAGAATATGCTCTAATATCGAAATTTTTACTAATTGTGAAAGTCAATACTTGCTTGGTGAAACTATCCCACCATTTAAAAAGGAGATATATGATTTTAGAAACCTTCCATTGTTAAACATATATGTTTTGTCATGGCTTGAGCTTTACCAATGGATCAAAACCTAGACATCTGAAACGACGCGTAAAAACTTATCATGGCAATATAATTAATAATTACAAAAATATTTGCAATGAAAAAGGCAAATAAAAATTATAAAGCTAAAATAAATTGAAAAAAGTTTTTTATTAATTTATGACGAAACTCAAGTTGCAATAGAGAAAAAGGAAACATTTTAATGATTTAAATCGGCCTTTATAAGCAGAATGTCTAAAAATGTTTCAACTCTTTAAAATTGTTAAGAAAATATTGTCACGGAAATCTTCCACATTTTAACTATGTTACGTCCCGCTGAGAAATATCGTCTGGTTAACAAACTCCGAAAGGATTATTTGAAATTCTTAACACTCTAACTATTCTTTTAAGAAAATTCAGCTGGTTATTCAGGTTTTGCAGGTTTTAACCTTATTAAATAAGCTATAAATGTCATGCATAATGAAAAGAAATTCGCCACAAAATTTAAGTGCATTAACTTACTATTGTATAAAAAACAGAACCAAAATATTATAAAATGTATTCGTTGTTATTTCATATTGAGATGCTTTGCATGTTTATTTAAAAAGAATTGATTAATTTTTCATTTAAACTGAGCGTTTCTTGATAGCATAAAAAAATCATTTCCTTGGTTGAAAATATATTTCTTTGCCTATTAAACTTTAAAAGTAAACAAACTTTGCGATATTTATTAAAAAATTTATTAATACCAATTTCATCTTTATATAAGCCTTTAATTTTTAAGGAAATATTTCTTCTGCGAGGAAGTCTATTATAAGATAAAAGACTCCATCCTTTTCCGTTTTAGAAAGAATAAAGTATCAAGGACACCATCATCCACTGCTGCCAAGAAACTCATCCTAACTGGCTATCATTTTCGAAAATTTCTAACTTTTCCAATCACTTGCACCAATGAAAGCGTAAAGAAATAAGGGATCTTAAGCCTCTCTTAAATTAAGTTCAGGTACCTCATTTAATTTCAAGAGCTTTGATGCAGCGACTGAGTTTAATTAAAAACCTTTTGTTTAGATGGAAATGACATTCATAATGACAAGAAGCATAGTCCATGTGCTCAGTGCAGGGTATCGATAGCTGTCTTCTTCAGAGAGATTGGGAAAAAATTCCGTGTAGCTACACAAAGGAACTTTTACATCAGAATTTAATTAGCGTGCTTTTTTGCTTGTTCTATTAAGATTCGATTTGTAAGAACTCTGCTGAGAGTTTCAAATTACTTGGAAGATTTGCATCCTTCGTATGAGATCAGTAATTACAGTAGATGTCAAGCAAGACAGTAAAATTGGGTAACGGAGGTGGTTCATTATATTGCAGTTTGGAATTTCTGAGAAAATTGTTTTTAATTCGTGCATCCAAGAATAATTAATTGACTCTTGTTGAAAAATTGATATGAAATTAATTAGATCTTGTTGTGATCAGTGTTTGATAACTTCGATAAAAATAAAGTTATGTCATTGAATTAAACTTCGTTGTGCCAACGTCAATCTATCAATTTCCGGAGAAAATCTTTCAGGTGTATTATCGGGTGACTTTTAAAAATGGTTAACAAATTGATGTGATCAAGTGAAATATTGTTACTTAAAGGAACAAGTAATTTCTAATAAATGCATTTGAAAAACATCTTTGTACTGTAACAGCAAATTAAATTTCTAGAACTAAATCAAGGTTGAGGATACCACCTTATTGGTTCTTAATATTTTTATAAGTTTATTATACAATTGTTCAGATAACGTAAGAAAACTTCAATGCAAAATAATAAACAAAAATCTATAGAATCTCTTCCTTAGAAATCGTCATCCAGATGAATCTTATGGCGTAAGATTGAATGTTAGTGTATTTGTAAAGTTGTATTAGGAATATCTCCACTGCAGTTATAGAAAACTAATATGTATAAATCTCACAAATACTCCCAACGTTATTATCAGATGCTGGATGAAACAATATCTAAATCCTTTTTGTTCACAGAAAAGGTCTGACGAAAATTTCAAAACACTAACTAAACTTGAAATATTACAGTAATATCCTGATTCCATTCAATTGGTATTCCTTATATATTCCACAAAATGCCCTTAATCCCGAGGATATAATTAAGTACGTTAATTTCCGTGTTTAAATTTTCTAACAAAAATAAGCATTTAAAACCTTTCCTATTTAAGAAAGATTATGGAAATATTTCCATCGTACTACGAAAAAATAACTGTTTTTACGAAGAATTTTTATTATCGTTGACATAAGCAGAAATAAATACTTAAAGCTACGGAATGAAAACCAAACTATGACGGCATTAAAATATGCATAAATTAAATCCTTAAGTGCACTTCACACATCTTGTATTAAGCAGAAATTATATTTGAGTCTCCTTTCAATCCAATAACTGATAACTACTTAAGCATCAAGATCCAATAAATTTTGAGATATTTTTAGAAACTGCCGGTAAAAGAAATGCCTTTAATAACTTCAGACAACGCTAAATTGTGGCTCAAGTGCGTTTTAGAGATTTCTCAGGTATTTATACTTTCATGAAATTCGATTAAAATGAAATATGTCTTTTCTTATCTCAACTACTTTTCTATCTGTTATTAAAATTAAATTCTGCTATTTTTGAAACTTAGGTTCCTAAATGTTGCTCTGTTTTTAATGTGCTGACTTAATATAAATCAATTACCATGACTAAAATATGTTTTAGTCTAAGCAAATTTAATTTATGATGTTTCTATATTCAGTATTAAAATAATTAGCATTATTAAAACACATTATTAAGAATTAGCATTGAAAATAGCTGACTATTATAATTAGCATTAATAGAATGCTTCAAACATAAATTTGTGTCCTTAATCTTTATAGATCCTTTGCTTCGTGCTGCATAGTAATTCAAAATACCGTCAAACATTTTTCGTTATGGTTGGATGATTTTTTATGATCATATAACTTTTCGAACCTCCATTGCAGCATAAATTAAAAATTATTGCTTTTTTTTCTTTTCAGAAACCTTATAATTCGATTTTAAAAGGTCATAATTTATTTTTAATTTGGTTCAATGGTTAATTAGGTTTAATTTAGATTTAATAGGCAAGGAAGTTTTTATAAAAGTTCAGCTTTATTTCATTTAGACATCTCTATGAGATTTTTAAAATGTCTGGTTTTTCAAGTAAACTGTTTTATGCAAATCGTAGAAATGTGTTTTCCAGTTTTATGAAAAATTAATTAGTGCAAATCAAAGAAATATATTTCATTATGAATACCCAACATTTGTAACTTTCCTGTATTGCTTTGTTCTGTTCTTTATTTAATTCTTTAAATAGAAAGAACCAGATATGAGTTTTCAGAATCGTGAAAATTTTAAACCGGCAAAATATTTGTTTATATAAATTATTAATGAAAATTAACAAAAAATAAATAATTTATAGGGACAGAATTTTTTTTCTTGTTTTTTATTCAATCATTTTCAAAAGATAAATTACCGTCGCGCACTGAAAAACTATGAAAAATTCTAAAATTTATGTTTAAAATTTAATATATTAAACTTGAATGATCGTATTCCTTAACTGAATTCGCTTCCAGTGTCGAAAAGAGACAGAAGGATGTTTATGAAATAGACTTGTGAACAAAATTGTTTTTAAATCTCGATCTCAGTAGTCCATTATTTTAATTGCAGAAATATTTACCAATGATATGTATTTTAAATATCGAGTTTTCCATTTCATTTCCCTTTACCTGGTTACTATTCAGGAACTTAATGAATTTTAAACATGAATCTGTAAAGTTCGTACACAGTTTAAAGTAGCTTTCACTTTGTAACCATATGTGTCAGAAAGAATTTGTATAAATGATTCAAAAACTTTATTTTTCTATGCTTCTGTTTTTAGAAAACTAAACCAAAATTTTACTTGTTTTTCAGAATCTCTCTTTCCTCGTCGCTTTCCTAGTCTTCTTAAGCTTGCTTATTAATTTTGTAATCTTCTATTTGTATACGCAACTACTGATTCGTTATTCTTTCTTCTGTTGTGACATAATGCGGGAGTTGTATATTTCAATGCAACCAATTAAAGAGACTACTCTCTCTTCTTATGAAACCATTTTGTCAACACTGATTTTGAAATATATGCAGTATTTAAGTTAAATCTTTAAAAATAACAATTGCAGAAGACTAGGGGAAATCCATGCTGAATATATAACCTTCATAATACTTTTTACGAATTATTCCTATTGTATATGTTACAGTTAAAGCACGGAAATGGCATCCGTTATTTCACAGAATAATTAGTTATATCATGAATATCTTAGTTAGTTTCAATTCTTTATTTCATAGAATAACTATATATTGCATGAATTACCTATTTCAATGCTAGTTATTCTATGAAGTAATTGAATTATACGCTTTAAAGATAACATATATAATCCTGTCTTTAAAAAATATTATATTAATGAAATACGAATTATTAATTCCATTTTTTGATCATTTTATTTTATATTGAAGCATTTCTTCAACATTATGTTATCATTTCAATGAGGAAGAAGAGTGATCAGAATAACATAATGGTTGTTTTAATTCTCTAACTGGATTTCTGGTGTGTAAAGCTAGAAACGGCAAAAATAATTTTTGATAAAATCATTTCTACCTATAAATAAAATTTCTGTGTATCTGAAAATCTATGATAAATTGACCAACACACTTCTGACATGTTTTTAAACTAATGTCATAGAATTTCCCAGTGACATAACGTTATAACATTGTTCAGTGAGACAAACATCGGTGACGTTTTAGAATGAAATATGTGTCACGTAATGTTTGCTAGTGTAATCTAAATTAATATTAGAAATGTAATATTACAGTGTTGTACCAAATAAATGTCTTAGTTGGTAATATGCACCGAATTCCAGACAAATGGGTCCATGATTGCGCCATTGTGAGGTCATTACGTGCGAGACATTGTATACAATGGAATCCATTAAATGAATAAAATCTATCTTAGAGCATTTTTTAAATGAAAACCAACTTATTATCAAGGAAATAGCATAGAAAAATGGTGATTAAACTGAATATATCCATTCATTGAATAAATACTATGAATGAATTCATTCATTGAATATTTTATTAAAATTCTGACTTTTTTAAAATTGTTTAATAATAAAATGATAAAATTCTGAAAAACTTTTTTGTTAGAATATTTTTGTCTATAATAAATTTTAAATTGTCTTATTTTCCATTTCAGACGCTGTTCATGAGTAGTGGTGACGGCATTGTTTTGGAAGAGAGTTTTGATTCGAACAAAAACTCTCAGAAACGCTTAGAGAGTTTTAGGATGGCTAAGTTTATTGCTAAAGACAGAAAACAGGATTGTGAAATTATCACGAGCAATATTTAACGATTTTTCCGTTTCAAATCTGAGATATTGAAACTAATGCCTTTTTCTGTTTCTAAATGTCATGCTTTGCAACTTTTCTATTGATATACATTCTATCGTAATCCTTCAAGGCGAATTTTTAGTTCACATATGACATATAAAGGGTAGTCCGAAATTATTGGACCCATTTCAAAAATAATATAATAAAAACTAATAATGTAAAAACTGCGTTTAATGTTAATGTTAACTGTGTTTTGTCTTTTAAATAAGAGAGTAAATAAAAATGCTTTTTTCAGATAGGTGGCGTACCATTACGGCGTTCCAAATTTGTTACAGAGAGGTTCTCCAAACGTAGTGGCTACCGATCAGCAGAAACCTATGCAGGTTTTCTGATTTCTTTTTTCAGTTTTTTTTCAATATCTCGAAAACTTTTCAGTTTTCGAATTACAATTGATTTAACAAATTAACGAGCATAAAATTCCCCTCAAATGCATGCTTTTATGTCTCTTCTAGCTTATTTAGTTTCGCAGATAATGGCTCTTAAAAATTGATGATGTTCCAATAAATTACGACCACCTAGACAACCGTAAAGGCGCGTTACATATCTGAAAAAATTAAATCTTTTTAAAATGTGCTCTCAGTTTTAAAAAAATCCGTAGTTGTAAAATTAAATTATTAATTTAGCTTATTTTATCAATTTTTGAAATGTGTTTAATAATTTATGACCACCTTGTATTTAAAGAAATAAATATGACCCATTTTATTACCATTATAATATATGGTAAGAGACTCGCAGAAAAATTCTATGCTAAATATTTAACACACGGTAAGCATTTTATAAAATAAATATAAAGGCGAAACTCTAAATTTTTATCAAATTCTAGGATATTATAAGCAGATTATCTCAATCCCTATAAAACGAAAACATTTCGTAAATGTAAAAGAAATAGAAAAATGGTGCCATCTGCTCCAAATGAATACGTAAAAGACAGGCCAGATCGTCAATCGAAGAAGTTCTCTAAAACTAAGTCGCCTGTAAAGTTTAAAGTTTGGTTTTGCACCTGTGACTTTAATCCGAAAGATAAAATGTGAGCCACTGATTCGAGCTATTTTCCAATCTCCAAAAACCAGAAATTTACCTACAATGCGTTTCGCTAGAAATCAATACAGAGAACTTGATGCAAAATCGATTCTGACTATCAAGTTCTATTGCTTTTTTGTAGAAGATGGGGGAAGGAAAGTTGGCCGGTAAAAGAATAAAATGATATAAAACGAACTGTAGAAAAATATCAACGGAGCCCAAAGATATATGCTTCTTTCTTTCCCCATTTCTTCTTGTTTGTTTGTATTTTTTCTTCCATCAAACAGAGAAGATTGAATCGAAATGCTTGATTTTTCTCTGTTTCCACGACGGTTAGAAGCCATCTTAAATGCAAAAGGCTTTCGTAAAATATACAGAAAAAACAAAAATAAACGGCGGTTTAGGAATGAAAATAAAAACAGAGACATAAATACAAGAGAATATCATCAAAGGACAGAAATTTCATAGGTATAATATTTGAAAGTATCTTGACATAAATTGTGCAGTGGGAACAAAAAGGAAAGATTCACTCCACTATATTCTTTAAGAGAAAGAGAACGCATCTTAATTTGGGTTCTGTAGAAATATTTTTAGTCCAGTAAAAATAAAGACACAAATTTAATTTCAGAAAATGCATTAAGTGAAGATGAAACGTAACAAATTTAAAAATAAGCAATATTTCGATTCATTTCATTCCAGAGAGCAATGGATGCATTAAGAAATGTTTGTGAAAAATAAATGCTTAACTTGCTTCCCATGCATTTCTTATGCAGTATTTACTTTTTGTACTTATTTTGTACTATGTAAATATCAAACATATCTTAAAAGAACCTGAAAACGCAGATAATAGAACAACATTTTGTTCTTGAGTCATAAAAACTTTTCTCAGTCCTTTATTTGAAAAATTTCGGACTTAATTCAAGAAAGTGGAATTAGATTAGCATTTAGAAACCGCTGGAAACAAATTATATATTAGGATTTTCAGATCAATCTTCTATTATACGGAGCAACGGAATTTGAGCATCGTCATTCATTACCTGTAGAATTAAAAAAATTGAGAATATGATTTTTTTGGTTATATTAAATAAAGGGTTTAGTTTAGTTTTATTAACGTCCCGTTTTGAAGCGACACACGGGCTATTTTGGGACGATCCTCGCAATATTGAGCCTCGGCCAGATGACGCCTGAGCCGGCACCCCCTCTCCAAACTTTCACGCCACACCAGCGGGAGGGCGCTTGGCCTCTATGCATAGTTTGGCGTGCGGCAGGCCCCAAGCACGGAGAAGCTTCAGTGGAATCGGGTTTCGAACCTATAACCCTCCGGCTCCAAAACCGAGACCTTACCACTAGGCCACCGCGGCCTTATTAATTAAAGAGAGAGTTGGAGCTGTTTTCTCGAATAGTATAAAATGCACAGAATGCCCAAAAGCGATTACTCTTAGTTCAATTGCTTATATTTTTACCATCAATAAATTTACTAGAATTATTCTTGCAAAGATACTAGAAATATTTAAATTTTAATGAAGGCAATCGATATGAACTCATCACTAACATGTATTTCTCCCCTTCTTTTTTTCTGTTTATTCATTCATCTTATGACTTTTGTATCCATCACTACACTATACTATTTCTCTTCCTCTAGATCTATTTTGGAATTTGCTTGTGTTGTTTCTTCTACAAAAATCACTTAGCTTAAGCATAAAACATTTATTGATGTATAGAGGGACGTATAGAAGACACTATTATAACAACTACGCACACAGCAAGTATCGTCGGTACGACTTGAAGAAGGAATGCGCTAGGAAAAGGGGGAGTGCCCTGAGCTCACACAGATATTCATGCGCGCAGTGGAAAAAAAAATAAATCGCTCGCCTCAACCCATAAGTCTGGCTTGGTAAAGCTATAGACGAAAGAAAAGAAGTTACATTATATGACATATGAAAACGAAAAGAAATATTAATCAAAGAAATTAATTAGAATAGACGCTATTATACTGCTAGAAATTAATTA
>BGPR01002887.1:128932-147031 GCA_013235015.1 Araneus ventricosus
CTATTATACTGCTAGAAATTAATTAGAATAGACGCTATTATACTGCTTTAATCATACATATTTGATTATATTAACAACAGCTGATAAATATTTACTATTCATATGAAACTGTGACAAATCTCAATTTAGAAGAATCGTGTTTTCAACCCCTTAACTGGTTAACTTTTTTTTTTACTAGAATCGTTCTCAAAAAAGGTAAATATTTTTGCTGCATAAATTCACGCTTATGTTATTCGGCAGTGAAAAAAACACACTTCGACGATAGACCCGGCTGAAAAGCATTTCAGTGACATGAACAAGCTACGCCATCTGTTGAAAAAATTTTATACTGTCGTTACGCGAATTTAATATTCCCGGCAAACCGGTTAAAGTGTTAATTGCATAGGAGGGAAATTCTAGATCTTAAGGATATAATAAAAATAGCATATTGCATTTTTCATTCTGAATTGAATGATCAAAAAGGTCTTTCACAATATTTCATAATTATAAATCGTATGTCAAATTTCTAAATTTTAACTAAATTGTACAATATAACCAGCGAAGGTTGTCTCCCCAAAACTTTCTCGTATCCACCTTAAGACGGGTGGGGAAAAAATACACCAAACGTCAGTAATACGTGCCATTCCATAACACAAGTGAAAGACGTGCGGATCGGTCCCGCTTTTTTTTCTTGCGTCGTACCATGACGAAAAAACCGAATATGCAATTTGCACGCCTTTTTTCAACCGATTTAAACAAAAATTGGGCAAGGATCTACAATTTATGTTAGCAGACGTCATGTCAATATTTACTTATCTAACTCACAGCATTTAGGAGTTATCATATGCAATTATGTAGACCGACAGACAATCAACCCTTTGAAGGATTTGGTCCAAAATTTGATATGGACCTACATTCCTGATTATAAAACTGTGGACTAAATTTTATCCATCTAGCTATTTAAGTTTTTGAGTTATCGTGTTCACATGAACACAGGTAGACAGACTTCCCGTGGACGGATTTTATCCAAACTTTGAGAAAACCCCACAAATTATGGGTTACGATCACATACCAAATTTCATACCTCTAGCTCTAACTGCTTTTGATTTTTCTTGTTCACTGACACACAGACAGATATAATTCCAAAATTGTATTTTTCGAACTCAGGGAGATCGAAAACGTGGAGATTCATCAAAATCTCGAGTTCGAATTTTATGACAATTACTAGCTGCATGCCCCGGCGTTGCACGGGCTAAATCGAATAATACCTGAGGTCACGTGACACATGCCTAATGTGTGTTATAATATTGTTGAAGTGTGTTGTATTAGTGTTTTCACCTCCTTCTGCTGGGTGTAGATGAGAGGTCCTGTGATAAATTTGGCCATGAATTCTGAAGCAATACGCTCCTCTCCCTGTAGACGGTACAATTTGTGCACCCATTGAATCACTGGTACGACCTTATGTTATTTTTGAAACGCACTGATAATTCATCGGAGCCATCCATCAATCCTTTCATTTCCACTGGATAAACTGAAGACTGCTCAATGATATTTCCATTATGACAATAATGAGTGTAAATTCCTCTGGTATTCTTTTCATCTCGGAAATAAAACCCTCCGCATTTCAGACAGAGATTGTCCATTTCTCCACAGTTGTGTTATGACAATTATAATACTTTCTCTTTGTATAAGAGAATGTAAAAATAATTGACAAAAATTCGATTATTAAGTTTCACTAAAATATAAGTTCTATATTTAAACAGAAATTGAAGCTAATTCTGAGAGTTATTTCATAAACTTATACTGTTTGAAACGACGAAATAAAATTCATGTGTCAGAGATGGCAAATAGTGGAAGTTTTCCCTCTAATTATTTTACTAGAATTATACAAATTCAATGAAAATTTATATCTGATTTATTATTAAATTTAAGATAGTTTCAATTCATTGTTTGATACCCTCCCTAAGTGTCAGATATGTTCGGTTCTCTCTTTTGAATTCCACTTGTGCGTTTGAAATCGAATTCTACACCCAGAATCGACCGCGTTGCGCTTGAATGCGCTAACTCTGTGCAACTGCTGCATCAGTAATCAGGGAATCCATCACACCAGCTAGGGGCCCTAGAGAGTAAGCAGTATCAGTTGATTCGACACACCGCCGTTTCGCACATCTAGCTTATTCAGGTGTTTAGTGCATAGTTTGCGCATACGCCATTCAATGAAATTGTAACGCTTGGTGATTATCACGAAGACAATTGGGAAGCAAAGGTGTTTGAATGTAGTCTAAATTTAGAAAAGTATGTACATTTTTTGTTTACAGTTAAAGAGTAAATAGTCAAGGTTATCTTGCACTCGTTTTCAGATTGAAACTAACGTTCTATTGCTTTCATTTCTATATTTTCCGCAATTTCTAAAATATAATATTTAAGATTATTTTTTAAAAGGTTAATTAAAAGTGATAACTCCATGCACGTGCAAAAATGTCCAGTAAAAATTAATAGTTAATTTTATCCGTGAGGAACAACTCGCAAGGCCCGTCAATTTATTGTGATTAACTTATTATTTGATAAGTGATATCATTGTGTTGAAATTTCAAAAAATCGGTAATATAAACGTTTTATCAACATATTGAGAAAGTATTTCTATTAGTGCTTAAAAACAATCAGCAGAAAAAATAGAATAAATTTTAAAAAGAATCTTAATTACAAATTTAAACTAGAAAACAAAAAAACAACTGAAATTATTTTTATTTATAAACAATACAATTTATAGAGAAAAATTTAGAAAAAATAGCATAAAATGAATCCAATGTTTTAGTAGCGCTCAACTGCAGCAGCAAAGCAGAAAACAGAGAACAATGGAAACAAGATCATACAACGAAAGCCAAAAAAATAAAAATAAACTCAGAGTTAATCGAATATAACCAAAAACAAACAAGGATTTCATTCTAGTCCACTTTTTCAAGGGCTAAGAACTATTTGAAATGGATTCAAAGTAATAATTGGGAAATTTTTCTGTAAGAAGTTAGCATTACGCCAAGCGTAGCTTCTCTTAGCCCGAAATTTCCCCAAACAAAGGACAATGGAGGTCTGAACATCAAAAAGCATCTATTTCTGTCAGTAATTTTTAACTAAGCGCCGAAGTTCTCAACAGCGCATTGAAAATTACTTTAAGTTTCACCATCATAGATAGCACGTACATTTGCAGCAACTTTGATTTTCATTTGATATTATCTTGTCATGGCAAATTTGACTCGTCGATGTTGTAGCGAAACTGCTGCAAAATAACGAGGCAGAATCGCCACTCTCGCTTGCAAAACAAGCTTGCTGTGAAGATGTCATGACGAATTTCGCACCACGATTGCAAAACAAGTTTACTGCAAATATGTCATGACGAATTTCGCACCACGATTGCAAAACAGGTTTGCTGCAAAGATGATAGGACACTTAGAGATAATCTTTGTCTCTGCTTTAATAAACATCCGATTTTTCATAGCGTCTGTCCGTCTTTTTATTAATTCAATAAATCAAGGATAATTTGTGAAAAAACTAACTTTTTTTATAAAAAAAATTTAAACATTTTTCATCTTTTTACTAAATATAGAACTCACACTTTAAACAAAACTATATCGCCTTTTTCTTAATGTTTTAACGTTTATAAACAAAATTAAACCTAGAAAACAGTCAATGTTTGTTGAAAAATAATAACTTACATTTTGTCCCATTTTTAGAGTAATTAGTTTTGAACCCTAATTTGATAATTTATTCAACTAGCAAAACGTAGTTATTAGCGAAAATCTTTCCCTCTTTGATTTCAAATCATATTCTCAACACAAAATTTTAAAAAAATTAATGAAATCAAGAAAAGAGTTTAAAATAAATCGTATGCGCGATCTATTAGCGTAATCTATCTTCTCCTCTCGGATGCTAGCTGGCTGAATGGTTAGAGTGTCAGGTTTAGGAAGCGGTAGGTCGTGGGTTCTAATCCGAAGTTGCGTTCGTACTCTGTTTTTGTAATAGTTTGCAATGAGTTTGAAGTGACAAGCTTCTGGCAAATTTGACGCGTGGTGACTTCGAGGCTTGCGTTAACGTGCTGCAAACTTGTTTCAAGCGTGCCCTCTTGTCTTGTCAAATTTGTTGCAATCTTGCAGATTTGCAGAGAAAGATTGCTGCAACTTTGCTGCAAACTAAAATTGCTATTTGGGATTTCACTTCACCTTTATTTAAAATGTATCCTTACATCAATACTCAGCATTAGTTGATAGGCCGCGGTTCCCTAGTGGTAAGATTTTGGCTTCGGGGGTGGAGGGATCTAGACTCAAAACACAATCCACCAATGATCCGTCGTGTATTAGGCCTGTTGTACGTTAAATCATACGTAAGGGGTCAAATATCCTCCCGCTGGTGTGGCTCAGGAGTTTGGAGAGGAGGTGCCATCCTCGGCAACTGACCGCAGTTCAAAATTATGAGCTCCGTCCCAAAATAGTCTTCATGTTGCTTGAAAATGGGACGTTAATTTAACGAAAATAAACTGCAGTAGTTGACATATTTTCATCGGTAATCGGCGAATTTATCACATCATCAAGAGTTCCCAGAACAGAAGCAGAATTAATTGTTTGAACATGCCGTCTCTTCGCTAAACTAGTTTACCGAGATGCTAAATGCAAAGATCGTCAAAACAAAAATATAATACTTGTATATTCTTTCAGAATTTTTCGCATTTTTCTTAAGGATTGTATCAACAATAACATAACATTTTCCATTAGACATCTATAACTCTTTAATAACCAATAAAAACATCCATATAAATTACATTTATTTATTAATCACAGGATAAAATTATTTGCTACAGATCGAACAACTATAATGTTTATTTGAAGAAAGTTTTAATAAAGGAACATTGAAAATGCTGGGCAGTGCTCAATTCGCATACATAATAAAAAATGCATCCAATGACAATTATTTTGCTTTTTTTGTTTCACATTATGATAGTCACACAATTATTATTAATATATTGATATTTTTCATAATTGATATCTTTAGAGATAATCATTTGTGACTTAAATTATTTCAAAAGACATTAATTTAAAGATATACACAATTTAAATTTATTATCAATACTTAAAAGGTCCGAACGGGGATAATGAGCTATCTAGAGAATTCTCGTGAATTGTAATATTTATTTAGAAAAAAAATTACACTTAAGTTTAAATAGTTTTGACAATGAACAGCATTGATGGATTGCTTTTATTTATTACTTCAGTAAGAAGAACTCGAATAAATATAGAGATCAGTTGTATAAGTAAATCCGTTAATTTCTTTTAGTACCAGGTATTTTACGATTTTACGTAATGTTGATACAGGGCTAATTTTTTTATTATTATATATTTTGCGATTTTACTTCATTGTGAGTTTGTTTTCAAAAATTTTATCTCAAACTAAAATTTTTATATAATAACTACGAAGAAAATGGCATTGATAAATTAATGAAATTAATTTATAATAATTAGGCAATGAAGGAAGGAAAAATTACATGCGATAGTCAAGCATCTTATTTACTTGAAACAACTTGCATGAATCTAAGCACAATTTATGTATTAAATACTTAATGTAGGAAGTATCTAATTGTAGAAAAAGGTGCTCTACATTATTTGCAATCTTTTATAATTTAGTAAAAATTTTGTGTGGAGGCGTGCTCTTCTGCTTTAGTCTAATTCAAGTGATGTTCTAAGAACCAGCTATTTAAGCTCCTTCGAACCTTACTTTTCTGCAGTTCAGATTTTAATTTCTCCTGGCAGTTCCAGTTTCAGTTGCTGCTGAGATTTCCAGTTTCTCCTGAGGTTTCCTGAGGAATATTTGTAACAAATCATCGCCTATTGATTTACGACGAAGTATAGCTGGTAACAATCGTAACACTATTGTAATGCTATTGGTATAAGATAATAAATTTAAATCTTTGAGCCAAATATCAGGGGAAAAAAACTAAGACAAAGCAGTTATCAAGATCCTTCATTTAAAAGGAAAGCTCATAGATTTTAAAGAAAAAAATAATCCCGGCTTTCTTAATTAAATAAAATCTATAATATAATCATCGTTCGAAGTAGCTAACGCTACAGGAATGTGGGCGTGGCTACGTGCCAAAAGTGGCTCGCGTAGAAGGGAAGACTTCTTTTCTTAGAAGTTGGAGCGGGGGAACAAATATTTCTTAGAATTCTTCGCGGTTTTCGACGGGGGATTTGAATTTCTCCTATCTTTGAAAGAGGAAGCGATCAAGTATTGTTGGTAAACAAAATGGATAGAGAAGATCCCACTGCAAGGAAACGAAGGTTAGCAAGAAGTCGCTTAGCGTTGAAAGGCTTGCCGAGAGGGTTTCGGGAAGGGGAGGGGGAGAGTTCTTACAATTAGGAGAGTGGTTTGGAGTTCTTACGGGTTTTGAGAAGGAAAGTGAATTTCCCTTATCTTTGAAAGAGCGTTAACGAATTTTAAGTTCTCTCTATTCCGCTGGTCTTTCTGATATTGTCTTCCTCTTACGTTTTTAATTTTTGAATTGAATATTTAAGATGAAAGTTATTTTAGATTTAGTGATTAGTTTTTATTTGAGTGTTGGTAATGGATAGAGAAGATCCCACTGCTAGGAAACGGATGCTAACAAGAGAGAGGTTTGCACAATGGAGGGCGAGACAAAGCCAAGAGACGTTAAACAGGATGCGTGCTGCAGATAATGAATGTCATCGAAGAAGAAGAGAAGAAGAAACTAAAGAATAAATACAAAGATGCCTTGCATTTTTTTCAGAACACTGCGAACGCATTCATTTAGTGTCAGTGGATTCATCAGTTCTATTTTTCATGCTTTATTTCTTAAGCACTCTAGCAATCTACATGTGTAGCGGCTACAATTCACTGCCTTCTCCTTTTTACGGTAGGTGGCGCTACTAGAGCTTTCCGGGTTTTTCCATGATGCCTCTCTCTCTCTTCTTCTGTGTACTTGTCTTGTGTTGTTGTTCTCTGTCTTGCGTCTTGTACCTTTTAATGTTCTGTGTCGTGGAACTTAGCCATCTAATGAAAATGGTTCCTGAAATTGAATTATTACTTCAACAGCGGCATTCCTTATAAACATGAGTCTCGTCCCTCTACACATGATATTTTCTTCAACAACTTCCGTTAGTAAATCTGTGACAATCAAATCTAAGATATTTTTGGCAAGCTAAAGCCCGTCTTCTATGGGCGCAATCCTTCTAGTTTTTAATAAACACAGAACTTTTTTAACTGAATGAAAACAATAAATTTCTCTATAACTCTTTCGTACTTAAAGGAGTAGTCTTGAAATATAGTGAGCTTACGTTTCTGTTGGATGTGCGATTTGCAATTCAATGCGCATTCGGTGAGATTCGTATCATCTCCATAATTCGCTATGAATGTCCAAACACCTATTCATGCATCAGGAATGTATTGCTTCATAATCCAATGCAGGGAATTGGAATAAAAGGACTATATCTGAATATTCCAAACAGTTCAGTAAGAATATATAATGTGGCAGCTTTATCAGTGATTATTGGAAAAAAGTCTCTTACTAGTATTGTGTGCAGGAAGGACGGAGTGAAATTCATTTATTCTTAGATTCGTGAACAAATGCCTACCACAAATATTTTTTTGAAAATAATCTTCTGAACAGAAGCTGTGTTTAATGTATGAGTTATGTTTATCTTCTGCTTAACAGAACTGATTATGAAGCCTCAAAACCTCTTCTTAAAATAAATGAAAAAAAATATTTGCATATAAGCTTATTAGTACAGCAGAGAAATTTGTGAAGATCTCAAAAAGAAATAGGCAAGTATTTAAGATAAAAAGAATATTTTAGTACGTACCAATGTGTAATTTTAACCGGGAACTTAGGAAATAAAGAAGAAATATGAGTAAACCCTAACATTTAACAATATATAGATGAAATGTTCAGCTGTTTTAATGAAAATCAAGATTTCTTTAACCAGTTAGCATAATCTCCTATTTAAAATTCTGAAATCTGCATATGTATGCTGTTTTATATCTCCAAATTAATTTTTTAATGCATGCTCCTTTTCATTGGTTTAGTTATATATATTTTTTGAAATTCCATGAACGTCGGCACAGAAAAATAATAATTAAAAATGCTTTATATAATATAAACTAGATTAATATAATTATATATTCGATGCAATTTAAAGTAACATGCAGATACGTTTATCGGTTTCAAAGAAATGTTTGAAAGCATGATAAGTCTATTACTTTGTAGCTTGAAGAGTTAATAATGCTTTTTGACATTTTGGCTACATGTATTTAGATTTTTGATCGCATTTAATTTAGGGGAAACTAGGGATATTTTACCCCTAGGGATTTTTGACCCTACGCGATTTTCTTAGATTGTGAGATAATTTGAAATTTGCATGTGACTTTTGCATTTGACGTTTGGTCACATGGTCTATTGGAGGGGATTTTAATTCTAATCTGTAAAGCCATTATAATGGTATGTAGGTAAATATGTTTTGAGGATCTAAAAGTAAATTTTTACTTTTTCATTCCTCATGGGATTGGAAGTTTACTATTGAAGATATGATAAATTAAAATATTTCTGAGTTTTAAGCATACTTCTAGCTATAATTTGATATACGATGTTATGCAGTATCTTAATTCTAAGTGGTTTAATTATTAGATTATTTAGAAAAAGTCAATTTAGGGATACTTGACCCAATCAAAAGCTATTGTAGTTTAGATGTCGTAGCCGACCGAAGCGCATTTTGAGGTTGGGATCAATTTTTTGGTGCGTGGAGTTTGTCGGCAATATGGCAAATCAAATATACAGAATAATTATTTAAAAATTATTTGATAGTAATTATTTAATGAATAAAATTTCTTTTTAATGTTATAATTTCAAATAGTACAAATAATTGTTTTGATAAGAATTTAAAAAATAATTGAAATTTAATTAATCTATTTTTTTTCTCCTTAGAAAGGAAAATTTGTTTATTTATTAATTTAATAAAAATCTTTTGCTCGAACTATCTGTCATCTTTTGGTTTTATTCAACGTTTCACCATTTCTGTTGAATTTGTCTTTATTTCCTGGTTTTAATTTTCATCTAAAATATAATTTTACTCTTTTCCTTTAATTTTTCGTTAATTATTAGAAGAAACAAGTAAGTCTATTAAGCTTCTCAATTTCATGTTTTCACAACATTCTTTAGATCCTTTCTTTTGCGTTTTGGTGCTATTCTAATTTTTTTTTAAATTTTCCAAAACGCGTTAATGATGTTGCTAGGTTTCCAGTTTCATTGCTGTTATTTTTTCATTTAATTAAATAAATATTTTAATTCTTTATTAAATTCTGAGATAATGTAATTTAATAACTAGATTCAACTTAATGAATTAGCTAATTTAATTGGTTAACTAGATTTTATTAATTATAACTGCGTTTTACAGTAGCCATACTATTTAATTTTTAATATTAATTTCAGTAATATTATTTGATAATAAAGACCTATTTTTAATTCAGTAATTTTAACCTACTATCTGAATTTAGCGTACATACAAATTATCAAAAGACTATACATGCTCTTTGCTTGTAGTGTCAAGTATCCCTACCCCTAGGGTCAAGCAACCTTATTTTAGGGTCAAGTATCCCTACCCCTAGGGTCAAGCATCCTTATCTTAGGGTCAAGTATCCCTAAGGAAATTTCACTATAATTTCAAATATTCGAGAAATATGAGAAAAAGCAAAATTATTGTCTATTATTCCTAGTTTCCCCTATATGAAGAAACCCTAGGGATGAAAATATTAGTCTGCATTGTAATTTAAGAGGAAAGAAAGAAGAAATGCAGAACGAAAATTCGAATTTTTTTTTAAAAAAACGACAAGTAATAAGAGAGAAGACACGTGATAATTATAATAGACTTTCTTAATAACCAATCATTCATGGTATTTAAAAAAATATGGCTCAAAGAATTCATCAAATTTTATTTCTACGTAAAACGTTCATTTAACTAACGGGGTAAATATCGTGTTAAAGATTAATAAAGAGATTTATATAATAAGTCAGTTGGGATTGTAGAAATGAAAGAGACCGTATGGCTTACATATTAAACAAATAATTTATATAAATCCTTTAAATTGCATAATCCAATCACTAATATATATGGGATCCAGCATGAGTCTTCTATGTTATTCCAAGTTAACACGAGTTCGTTAAATAAAAGAATAAAGCCAGAGCCAAATTGTCACAACTGCTCTTAAAAGTTAAATTTCTCGCTATCAGGTGAGGAAGCTTCACCATTTCTGTGTTCAAAATAACGAAGCAAAGGAAGCTAGAAAAGACTGTGTCAAAACACATTAGCTGAAAAAATCCAATCTTCTTCCCTTCCTATATTAACAAACCTAAAACGTTTTAAATTTAGTAAATCAATATTTATATATTTTGAGAATCTTCATTATTAGTTGTGAAAAGGCAAGAAAACTAGGAAAATAAATCATAGCTTTTCGTTTATGTAATGACATGTATATTTAAGTGGCAATAATATTAATGGAAATGAAAAATTTTCATTATGCAATGAGTTTTTTGTGGCTTTTAAAAATAATTTTATTCAATCGTCTAATATAATTAAACATTAGACCCACTATTATTAAACGCCCTATTAGCTCAAAATATTGCACGACATGCCCACGACGTTGTACTATATTCAGAATGCCGTACAATATCGTGAAAATATCAAAACACTATTGCAGAGCATCTTCTGCTATTAGGGCACAGTCAGTAAATCTATACACACAATCAAAGAATGTTAATTATAATTAAATATAAAAAGAACTAAATGACAACGTAAACAATGTTAAAAATAACTAAGGCAAGAACAACTAACCAAACATCAAAAAGTAACTAAATACAAAAAACAATTCGAAAACCTTGCAGTCCACCGACATACCAAATGTTCTGAGACTGCCAAAAAATTGTTTTTGAAATATAGAAAGATTTGACATGAAATCAATATAACTCGAGATATTTTTCCTTTCGAAAATATATGGTCGAAATGTTACAACCAGAACAAAAACTAATATTAGAGAGGAAACTTACTAGAGAATTCTTAAGTTCTCTTTCTACTTTTTCAATGTATAAAAACCAAATCGAATACCATTGGACATCACTTTTATGGAAATGGACAGCAACATTTTCAAGTCTTTGTTTTTTTCTCTTAAATGTTACAAACCTCTGCTTTCTGGGATATACATTAAGGGGGTTGTGATTCTCCCGGGATGTGATTTTGACATGAAAACAGAAGTCAAGATGACTCAGGGGACAGTGGTGAATAACTCTGATTTACGAGCGGAGATCATGGATGCGAATAAAGGAATTTATTCTGGCAGGACTCCTCGTTTGGAGTGGAACTTGCATGACATCAGAGAGCGAGAACACCCAGGGACATATTGGGAGTGCCTCTTTAAAATAATGGATTCTTGCTGAGCTCTTAGATATCACCAATCCATGCTGTATATGTCTGACTGGAGAAAAGTGATCGTCTTTAATTTTCGTACTATATTTATGCATATGTAAAATGTTGGATAAGAAAACAGTGAAAGAATAGGAGGGAATATTGCTCATCAGTAGGAACATCTCATGCTATTTGTCATTCCAAAATTGACACAAATTTAAGGAGTCATGTTGTGTGCGAAACATATCCCAGATAGCACGTAAGTTTGCAGCAAGTTTGATTTTGACTTGTCATGGCAAAATTTGACGCGTCAAACTTGAATCGAACTTGTCGCAAGTTCGATGTGACAAGTAGCGCCACCTCTTTGCAAATCAAACTTGCAGCAAGTATGCAAAACAAGCTTCCTGCAAAGATAGCACAATAAAGAGATAATTATCTTTGTCTCTGTTTTAAAAAACATCCGATTTTTAATAGCATCTCCTAGACCGTAATTCTTTTTTATTAATTCAATAAATCAATGATAATTTGTGAAAAAAATAACTTTTTTATAAAAAAAATTTTTGAAGCATTTTCCATCTTTTTACTAAATATATCACTCTCACTTTAAAGGAAACTATATCGCCTTTTTCTTTTTTTATTTTTTTTGAAATTTTAACGTTTATAAACAAAATTAAATCTAAAAAACAGTCGGTGTTTGTTGAAAAATAATAACTAGACATTTTGTCCCATTTTAAAGTAATTACTTTTGAACTCTAATTTCATAATTTATTCTACTAGCAAAACGTAGTTATTAGCGAAAATCGCTCTCTCTTTGACTTCAAATCGTATTCTCAACTCAAAAAATTAATGAAAACCAGAAAATAGTTTAAAATAAATCGTATACGAATCGCATCGAACGATGTTTTAGCGAAATCTATCCTCTCCTCTCAGAGTTCAGCTGGCTCAACGGTTAGCGTCCCCGCTTCGGAACCGGGAGGTCGCGAGTTCTATCCTGGGTTGTGTTCGTGTTCTGTTTTTGCTATATTTGCAATGAGTTTGACACGGCAAACTTGCTGCAAGTTCGTTTCATGGTGACTTCGGAGCTTTCGTTAACTTGCTGCAAGCTTACTGCAAGCTTGCACACTTGTCATGACAAATTTGTGGCAAACTTGCACTCTTGTCATGACAAATTTGTGGCAAGCTTGCTGCAAACTAAAATTGCTATCTGGGATTATGCCAGGTGCCAATGAATGTTCCATTATTTAAGTAGAATTATGTATAAAAAGTTCCATGTGTAAAGTAACGTTAAGGTGAAATATGTTCCTCCAAACACAAGGTATTACACAAGGAACCCATTTCCCTCTATTGCTGCAAGCTTATACTAACATTTCTTTGAAAATATTATTTACTTGATCTCAAGATTATACTCTCAAAGCTTTCAGGTACGTTGATGGTAACATCATATTGAGTCATAAAATCTTAAATAACAGTTGGAGAACTATCAGAACATTGCACCTTAAAAATAGCAAGCATCTCCATGAATTCGAATTCTGGGATATACATTAAGGGGGTTGTGATCCTCCCGGGGTGGTCTTTTGGCATGAAAAGAGAAGTCAAGATGACTCTGGGGACAGTGGTGAATATCTCTGATTTATGAGCGGAGATCACGGATGCGAATAAAGGAATTTGTTCTGGCAGGACTCCTCGTTTGGAGTGGATCATGCATGACATCAGAGAGCGAGAACATCCAGGGACATATTGGGAGTGCCTCTTTAAAATATTGGATTCTTGCTGAGCTCCTGGATATCACCAGACCATGCTGTATATGTCTGACTAGAGAAAAGCATCGTCTTTAATTTTCGTATTATATTTATGCATATGTAAAATGATGCATAGAAAAACAGTGAAAGAATACCATGGAATATTGCTCATCAGTAGGAACATCTCATGCTATTTGTCATTCCAAAATTGACACAAATTTAAGGAGTCATGTTGTGTGCGAAACACATTATGCCAGGTGTCAATTAATGTTCCATTATTTAAGAAGAATTATGTAAAAATGTTCCATATGTAAAGTGACGTTAAGGTGAAATATGTTCCTTCAAACACAAGGCATTACATAATGAAGTCATTTTCCTGTATTACTGCAAGCTTATACTAACATTTATTTGAAAATATTATTTACTTGATCTCAAGATTATGCTCTCAAAGCTTTCAGGTACGTTGATGGTTAAATCATATTGAGTCATAAAAACTTAAATAACTGTTGGAGAAAAGTCAGAAAATTGCACCCTAAAAATTGCAAAACTTTCCATGAATTTGAATTTTTGCGTTTCACAAAATTAATTTTAATAAAATAAGAGATTTAAATGACAGATAGTTTGCGGATTAATGTATTGTAGGTTTTTATTGTACTATGTTATAATCCGCCCAATGTGATTTATTATTTCAAATAGATTAGAAAATTTTAAACGTTGTATGAAAGAAGATAACATTTTCGTAGAAAAAACTGGTGATAGTGAAAGTATTATAAACATTAAATCGTATAGTTTTAAATGGTCTCTGCTTTAAATTAATAACCAAAAATACCGATGTATTCTATCTAACTTTACTTAATTATAATAATTATTTTCTTGATCGCAACTTAAATATCTCATAATACAACTGAAAATATAATTACTAAATTTTTAGATAATATCGAGCTATTCAAGAATTTCCTAGGGTTTCCTATATTTGATCTGTTGTCAAGTTTATAATAATCTCTTTGTACAGCATTTTGAAGATTCTATCACATTAAAAACAGTTAATATTACAACATATTACTTTTTTCAGAATCAGTAATATTTTAGAAAAATCCATTTTTATACGCAATTGTAGGGTTTGAACGCGTTGCAAAAAGGTGATGTTATATTTTCATATATCATGTGTATGTTTACTAGATATGGCTACATGATATAGCTACTGTAGAAAATATTCTCTCTCAGGATACGCGATATATTGCGTCCAACTCATCATACTGTTTATAAACAAGTAACTTGCTAATATGGTTTTGCAGAGCAGGGATTCCCAACAGCATAGTTGCTTTATATAACTGTGCAGATTGACCACATTGCTACGTGGAAGCCAAGTTTGAGAATGAAGACACTGCAAAAATCGACGAAAATTCTGACCCTATTGTGCTGTTCGGTTTAAAGTTTGACTTTTTAGCTACTTAGTTGATAAAGTTTGATATAAGATAAAGTTAGATGATATATGGATCATCAGCAGATTCATTAATTCCTAAGTGCATACTACATTTATTAGATCTGACATCCTAACTTCAAACTGTTTAAAAACTGATTTTAATCACATTTTTTTGTGAAGTTTTGGTTTATGTTCTTATACTCAGAACATTAAAAATGATAAGATATATATAGTTCTGAAAATACGGGGACACATACTGAGAGAAATGAAAAGCAACTGATTTAGACTATATATTAGAAAAATCCATCTTTTTTCAGTGTTTTGAAAGTGATCGAGATCGATGCAAATTCTTCACCGTAATAATAAGCTAAAAGAATAATAAATCTACACTATAACATAACAAAGCAGGAGAAAATGATATAAAATGAACAATATTTTACTTATAACTGCAGCTTACCAAATATTTTGCAGACGTACTGAACTATTTGAAATAAGTCAGCATTGATGCTGACTTATTTCAAATAGCTTATTTCAAATAGCTTATTTCAACCAATTCTTCTATTTTGAGAAAGCAAATTATTTTCGTAGTAAAATCTGAGGCAATCTGGATACATTCTCTTTAGCTTACCTAACGAAACAATAACAAAACAATAGTTTAGAAAGACGAAAAAAGTCTGCGCACTCTCAGAAAAGTTATATATTAACTCTTCTGTGAAAATAAATTCAACAACGAAATAGGAAAAGCGAAGGGAAAATCTACCAGACGAACGAGACTCGTAAGAATTTACAGCCGATTTCCAATTGTTTCTGGTGTGGATATTCTTTATTGGGATTTTGTTCAATCGGAGAGAAGATTGGAAAGCTTAGCTTAAAGGAGGAAAACAGAATGCAAAAATTTTGTGAGGAATTGTGGATATATATTAAGTTTTTCTTTCTATATACCACACTTTATGTAGAATCTGTGCTACAGCAAATCGGAATGGGAAATAAATCAAAAATTGAATTCTCTATATACAAAAGAAAGTGTTGAAAAATATTCAAGAGTACTTTTTAAAAAGAAATTCTTAGACTTCGCACTGAAAAACAATTTATGGTATACTAACACACTGTCAAATATTTTATAAGACATTCAGATGTGAAGCGTCTAGATGTAATATTTCCATATCTCTTGTAAATTATAGAGGATATTTCAATATATAAAAGTAGTTTTAGTTCACCAAGAGACAATGCGGATATTTTTCTGATATTTTTTCCTACAAATCCCTGAAATACTAATGCTTATTCTAACGAAAAAAATGAATTCGTAATTAAATGTAAACTAATTAACAATACAACAGAACCTTCAAAATTGAGTACATATTATTAATAGGAATGCAATGATCTGAAATGTATGTTTCAATCCAGCATATTGGCTTTGTTTATATAGCACTATGTAAAGGTAAATGTTTGCGTTGTTTGAAAAATTTATTACAAAGTTGTCTTCTGGTTGCAAAATGCTATAATTAAGAGGTTAATTTTTAAGGATGCAAATGTTAAATCTCCTAAACAGCTATTCGAATGCAAGCTTCAGCGTTTTGTCAATATTATAAACTGATTACAAAACATGAATTAATTTCCTCTCAACCAAATTTTCCGCCATTTGTTCCTCTCAAAGGATCTTCATAAAAAAATGAACCAAGATTCAGTTATATTCAGATGCCAATTAAAATAATTTTACGGAGGATTTTCCATTTCTTTATTGCAAAGGCATTGAAGGTATCTTCTCTGCCGCCAGTGTTTTCCTGCAGCTTCAGACAAGAACATTTGTGAAATCAAGTCATGGAAAGTCGTGCGCCGTATTCTATAGTTTTTCCGCGATCTCTTCACGTTCATTGTAACACGATCATCTCTGAAAATTTCTGTTTCAGAAGCGTTATTTACAACACTCATGGATAGCAAGAAGATATCGTGATTTATCATGATAACATTGATTTGACACCAATTTGTCAAATCAAATCAAGCAAAGAACTACTCCATATTATATTATATAGCTTATCAGAGATACCTGCACGTTCATTGCGACGTGATCATTGGTGAAACTTTTTTGTTAGAAAGACGTTATTTACAGCACTCAAGAAGCAAGCAGATATCATGATAGACTTGATTTGACATCAATTTGTAAAATCAAGTCAAGAAAAGAACTGCGCCATATTATATAGTTTATCAGAGATACCTGCACGTTCATTGCAACGTGATAATTTGTAAAATATTTTATTTGAAAGACGTTATTTACAGCACTCAAGAAGCAAGCAGATATCATGATAGACTAGATTTGACATCACTTTGTCAAATCAAGTCAAGAAAAGAACTGCGCCATATTGTTATATCAGAGATATTATCATGTTCATTGCAACGTGGTCATCTGTGAAACTTTTTGTTTGAAAGACGTTATTTACAGTACTTGTGGATAAAAAGCATATATCATGATAGACTTGATTTGACATCAATTTGTCAAATCAAGCCAAGAAAAGTCCTGCGCCATATTATATAGTTTATCAGAGATACCTGCACGTTCATTGCAACGTGATCATTTGTGAAATATTTTATTTGAAAGTTGTTATTTACAGCACTCAAGAAGCAAGTAGATATCATGATAGACTAGATTTGACATCAATTTGTCAAATCAAGTCAAGAAAAGAACTGCGCCATATTGTGATATCAGAGATATTATCATGTTCATTGCAACGTGGTCATCTGTGAAACTTTTTATTTGAAAGACGTTATTTACAGTACTTGTGGATAGAAAGCATATATCATGATAGACTTGATTTGACATCAATTTGTCAAATCAAGTAGAAAAAAGTCCCGCGTCATATTATATAGTTTATGAGAGATACCTGCGCGTTCATTGCAACGTGATAATATGTGAAAATACTTGTTTGAAAAACGTTATTTATAGCATTCATAGATAGCAAGCAGATATCATCCAGTTATTCTGATGATTGATCAGAAATTCGACTTCAATTTCTAGCAGTCACTGAGAAGCTTTAGATTTGAAATTTATTCAGGCTTTACATAATAAGCAGAATAAATTTACGCAGCGACCGACACAACTTATTTACTCCATGTAAGCAAATAATGACCTTCATTTAAATTCTGATTATTACGTCTTCTTCTGTGTACCAAGTTCTAAAGGTTGTTATTTTCGGTATTAAAAGATTATCTTAAATTCAAATTTGAGAATTCAAGACGAATAAATTAAAAGCTCTTTTGCTCGAACGCCATCATTCGCTTATTTGTTATGATTAGCAATATTTAATCTCTGGTAACCTTTGCTCTGTCTCCTTAATGAGTAAGTAGTAATCCTGAATATTTAAAACAGAATTAAATTTATCAAAGTTTTGAATTTCCATAGTTCAAATTTAAAAAGCAAACATACAATAACAAGCTTAGTGAGCAAGGTTTGATCCCTAAGCAATTAACTTTCTTTAAAGGTTTCTAGTTATGTAGAATGAAGTGAGAAAGAGAA
>BGPR01002888.1:0-18120 GCA_013235015.1 Araneus ventricosus
CCTAGAACACAACAGGTCTAAGTGACATTTTTCTCATTTTGAGTAAATCAAAGTTAAAGCTAGAAAAATTATTTTTGCAAGGAATGGGAAGATTAACATTATTTTTGTATTCCATAATCTTATTCAGGTCTTTGACTTTCAATATCAGTTATAACCTTTTTTAAAAATCGCTCTTTGCACTTACACCCCTCGACTTTCAAGAAGACATCACTTAGATCCCTCGACTTCTGAGCAGAATGGAGAATAAAATAACTGCAGTAGTTTTATTAAATTTAAATTTGTTTATTGAAACAAATGTATGAAAACAGTGAACTCATTTTATCTTAAATTTTAGTGTATGTTAAATACTTCTTACGTATGACACCATCTAATCATCAGTGTCCTGCATCATAAACATTGTCTGCTTCAGATTCTCCCCCTTCTCCAACTACTGGTGTTGTTGCTTCCGTTGTTGTATTATGGGGCAGCCCAATATAGACTTGATGGTAGATTGGTGGGATAAATTGGAGAAGTTCCATAAGATATTCATATTTTTTCTTCTTAAGTTTAGGTTTCATACCAGCTGCCTGAAGAACTGGAAGCTGTGGAGGAAGCCGACCTGATCTGTATGCCACCACTGATAATTATTAGAATTGCTCAATACTTCCTGATGTTGTCTTGTAAAAGAGGAGAGTTTTATCTTGTAACCATGATGTTCCTGGGATTATTCTTTATTTCTTAGTTGGGTGCACAAAACCCAGTACAAGTCACAAGACAAAACCAGTCAGATATAAAGGGATCCAAGTGACACATAGACCCCTAGTGCTCTAAGGAATGAACTACATTTGCTAGTTGGTGTAGGGGCTCCACGCTATTTAATAGCACCTGTCACGAAATCCACTTTGATCTCACCACTCAAAAGACTGGTATTTTAACCACCACATTCTGTATTTAACTGGATTTTTTCAAAAATGTCACTTAGACCCCTTGTGTTCTAGGGTCCACAAATATAAATTATACAAAACCAGCAATCAAAACAAATATTGTTTCCATTTACTTAATTTTTTTATTTACAAAAGCGTATATACAAATTCAAATATTTACAAATAGTTTCTTAAATGAAACTCAAGATGCAGAATCCTTTTTAACTACAGACTTTAACTTGAGAGACTCTTTTAGGGATTGTATGCGTTTCTGAATATCATCAACATTCCAATTCTGAAAAAAAAGGATGGGAAATAGAGATTTAATACAACAGTAGAAATGTTAATAAGATATATTTTAAAGTTTGCAGTGAAATTATGATAGTTAAACTCAAATTCTTACGGAATAGACTTTTTCTTTTTCAGAAATGCTTTTTTTATTTGCCGATGAATAATTAGGACCCTGAAAATAGAATAATAATAATAATAAAAATCACAAAAATGTAAAAGGAAATAAAAAGCATAACTTCAATGTTTAACAATCCAACACTGTCACTCATAAGTAATGCCCCAATTTCTTTAAACTGTGTGTTACAAATATGTGAGATGGTCTTCGTGATTTTTAAAATACAGGATGTTTAGAAAAGAACACTCCAACTTTGAAGGGCTATATCTCCTCAGCAAAAAAAGTAAACACACCATTCAACGAATAGTAGAGAATGAGAAGTTCATATGTTCTTTATTCAGGAAGATAAACCGTTTTAAAGTAGGACTACGTTCCTCCCATTGGGGTCTCAGGAAGGAATTTGATTCACATGCCAAAAACGCCACAAAAAACGTTGTTTGGGAGATCGTCTATATCTCGGTAACTACATATGTTAAAAACATAACTAATGCCTTATTTTAGAGATAAAGGGTAACAATAGAAGTTACAAAGAGAAAAAATGAAAATTGGAATTGTAATTCAGTGACTACTGAGGCGCAAAGTTGGGCAAAAATACACAGAAATTGGTAACGCGATCCTCTATATCTCGGTAACTACGTATGTTAAAAACATAACTAATGTCTTATTTTAAAGATAAAGGGTAACAATAGAAATTACAAAAAAGAAAAAAAAAATTGAAAATCGGAATTGTAGTTCAGCTACTACTGAGTCGCAAAGTTGGGCAAAAATACGCATGAATTGGTGGCTTGTAACATATCCAGGCACAATTGAAGAATTCAAAACAAAGGAATTGACATTGTAATAGATTTTATTAAGAAATAAAACAATTTTCATTGGAACCTTAGTTTCATTTTATTTCACCAATTTTCCATACATTAGTATTTCAGAGAAACAAAAGAGAATTGAGAGTAACTTCAAGAAACATAAGAGAATTATGAGTAACAAAGAGAAACCGAGAAACTTCGAGAAACAAAAGAGTCACGCGAATAAAGTAGTCCTATGCCTTTAACATCAGCGGCTGTTTGAAAAAGACAGCCTCCTGTCATTTTTCCCCCCACTATTATTGGTAATAATGACAAACTGGAAATGCAAATGCCTGCAGCCATCCAAACTATAATATTGAACATGCTGAAAAAATTGTAGGATGAGTTCTCCTATCGACTGGATATCGTTTGTTTCTGGTGGTGGTCACATTGAACATTTATAATTTTATAAACTGTAAAATGTTATTTTTGAATTAATTTTTCCAAGATGGTTGCAACTTCTTTAGCTTTGCCCTTCAAAGTTGGGGTGTATTTTGGTAAATTTGTTTGGTTGTAGCAAACAATTTAATTGCATTATAAAACAGACATGTCATGATCGCAAGATAATTTCACTTATTAACATTATCAAACCACATTAACATTGTTTCATCTTTTCAAATATGCATTTCCTAAATTGCAAATAAGACCACTGTATCATGTCATTGGACATATGCGTTTTACAAAAAAGAAATTGAACTGCTCACATCACACCCCAATAGATGGCGCTGTCTAAATGTTGTGATTTTAACTCTGGCTTCATTTTTATTTGAGTCACTTCTCATTAAGATCCTGATGCTATCAGCTGTTTATTGTGTTATCTCATTACTTCTTTTCAACTTTAACCCTTTGAAGTTCACT
Organism: Araneus ventricosus; assembly: GCA_013235015.1. Lineage (NCBI taxonomy): Eukaryota > Metazoa > Arthropoda > Arachnida > Araneae > Araneidae > Araneus > Araneus ventricosus. Next base: position 3,009 of record BGPR01002888.1, read on the forward strand.
ACAAGTTTCGCTTTGATAATTACTACATTTATTCCAAAAATGATTATTAGACATGTAGCTGATCATAAATATGTAAAAGGAAAAAAATTTAGTAGTTTTTATTTTCAAGAAATTTGTAGTTTCACAGTGAAACCAATGAACTGTAGTGGGCTATTTTTCCTGTGAATAACTTATCATCAAAATGCAATTTAAATTATGTATTTAATTTATACGTATACGTGAGTATTCAGGATATTCAACCTTTATAAAATTCAATGTTACTTTGGAAGATTCAATTTAAAAAAAAATCAGTTTGTGCAAGAACCCTTATTATTTTGTTTCTCTTAGCAATTTATCTCTTCCAATGCCGATATCTTTGTTAATACCAACGGTTTTGAACTGGAATTTTTATATAAGATGCCTTATATATCTGGCTCTTAAGTTATGAAAGAAAAATTACACTATGTTTTGCCCATACACAGTAAAAAAAAATGCTCAATGCGTTGTTTCACTGTGAAACCAATGAACACAAAAGGTTTAAATTAGTATACACTACAGACATGAAGATGCCATATATGACCACACACTTAATATAATAAAATGATATCTTCTACAGAAACATTCTAGTGATTGATCTGTGCCTATCAACTTATGGACTATTTTATATAATACTGTGCAACTGATGCAGAATGGTATAAATGCGTCTACAAAAAGATAAGCAATTCCTTTTATGCTACCTTGATAAATTTTATTACATGCCCCACATAGTTGGTCGATTCCTTTTAAATGCAGTAAAATCTTAATTAGGACAATTTTATTGGCTTGATACATGGCTTAGCTTTACTCCTAATCCCAATTTCAGCTGTAAACTATAGTAGAAATGTGTTAATCCAGTGGGAGTGGCCTCCCCTAAACTTTCTTGTATACTGCTCAAAAATTTGTCATTTCCCCACCCCTTGCGTGGATAAAAAAAACCGAACCTACTGTAATCCAGAATGCAACAAATATCAGAAGGTTTTTCATTGCAGATTAAAGTGATTGTAAAATATTTAAGTGAAGAATCATATTCAAAGAGATACGTATGTATTAAAACTTAGCAATATTTATTTTCCATCACGCTCCAGCAAGATCCGCTATTACACGAGCGAGCGAAAACAAAACAGGAGATAAAACATATCTATCACAAACTCCGTCTCAAGGACAAAGTGACGTAATCCTCCCGCTTGGTACCAGAGATTGCTAAGGACGCATGCACATGGAGATCGGTTTTTGAAACGAATGCTTAACAAGTATGCGATTATACAGACCGACAGACAGTCAGCCCGTTGACGGATTTGGCCCAAAATTTTATGCGGACCTACATTCATGACGATAAAACTGTGTGCCAAATTTTATCCATCTAGCTATTCAAGTTTTTGAGTTATAATGTTCGCATGACTTCGGACATACAGACTTCCCGTTGACGGATTTTGTCCAAAATTGGATAGAAACCTACAAATTATGTGTAAAGACCACATACCAAATTTCATCCCTGTATCTCTAATAGTTTTCGAGTTATCGTGTTCACAGACAGACAGACATTAAGACACACTTAATTCCAAAATTGTGTTTTTCGGACTCAGGGAGGTCTAAAATGTGGAGATTCGTCAAAATCTCGAGTTGGAATTTTTTGACGATTACAATACTTTCTCTGTGTATACTTCGTATACGAGAAAGTAAAAAAGGTTAAATTTACTTACAGATAAATGAAAATAATCAGGAGAAATTCCTTCTAGAAACAGAATTCTGTCTTCCAGCTGTTTTATTCTTTGAAATATGCTATTCCTCATAGAACTATCTAAAACACATACACAACAAGAAATTATTACAAACCTTACGGGAGTGAATGTACAACAAGCATTTACAAATACGAAACTATCCTCTATTAGTTAATAAACTAATTATCTCTTAATTAAAAGTGGGGAAATTAGTAAGTAGATCAAATCAATCGATTTCACATTAAGTGAAGAAATTACATCAATCATAAAGACTAATTTCACAGAGGTTTGCAATCATTTCACTGAACCTAAAATATTCATATAAATTTGTAAAATAAATTAACAACTTTTGAAATAATATTTTCAGTGACCAAATAATTTTTATTGTTTCTTAAAATAGTAATATAAGGATATAAAACTTAACTGATCATATACTCAATGATTAATAAATAAATAATCCAGCAATTAAAGGCAAAATCTATGTTGATCTGATGCTAGTTTTAGTAACTCTAAATACAGTGAAACCTCTCTGAGCGGCCACCCTTCCGTTCCCAGAAAAATTGGCAGCTCCGAGGGGGTGGCCGCTCTGAAGGGTTTTCGTTACAATTACAAGATAATTGCTATAATACATAATATAAACAAGTCTGACACGTATTTCTTATTTAAAATGAAGTTTGAGACTTATCTAAAGAGAAAATAGTACTTTATTTAATAATTTTTTACATTTTTTGAAAAAAGGATACAATTTGTGACTGTTTTAAGTTTTTACCCTTGGAAAAAAACCATTTTTTCAAGTTCGTTTTTCAGTTTAAAAAGTAAATCTCTAACCTATACGTTTGTCAAATGGGATGGGCGAACCCACCCGGCGGCCGTTCAGAGGGGTTGGGTGGCCGTTGCTAGGGGTTATTTTAACATTAGGTCTATGAGCCGAAAAATCCGTGCCACGAAAAATTGGCCGCTAAGAGGGGTGGCCGTTCGAAGAGGTTTCACTGTATAAATATGGACAATGTGAAAAAAAAAAGGGTTCGCAAACAAATTTCATACTTAACTAGGTTGCAAAATACTTGAATTACACTTAGCTTGCTTGCACTAAAAAAACACCACCCTGGCTAATAATGAAATATTTTATAAAAAACAAAAAATCAAGAAGAATTTTGTCCAAATGTTGTAAGCGACACTATTGTATGGAAGTTTAAGAGAATGTTGAGCATTCTCTTCTCAATATTCTCACAAATTTCCTTCCACATATGGACACCAACTATAATCTTTGGACAAAGTTAATTTTGCTTATATGTTGTTTAACCAAACATTTTAAATTCTCGTTTGCAAAAGTCTTCTCAAAGCATCCAAAATTATCTTTTCTACTGACAATCTGACACTGTTGTTTTTTGATTTTGTAATTCTATGTTTTCCAACAAAGTTTAGAAACTATTAACTGAAAACAAAAAATCATACCTTTCTACCAAACAAAAAAAAATGTCCAATGGCATAATATGATTGCTGTGTTATTTTTCAGCTTTTAACAATATTTTTAAAAACACAGTTAATAATTAAAGCCACAAAAGACGCACAGAAATAAATGTATTAAATATTTTTACTGGCACATGTGAATAAATGCAATATCAAAAATAATTCAATATGTATATAATATTTTCATTCAATGCAAATGGCACTGTTCATGTTAAAAAAAAATCTTTGTAACTGTGGGGTTTTTTTTTCCTGCTTTGTAGAACAGTGAAGAAAATTGAGTATGCATCTAGGGAAAAGGCCTCTTTCTGTGGGCAGATTGGGTCCAAAGTCTGATACATATTGACAATTTGTGTAGGGATAACATGCTAAAAATCATCTATCTACCTTGTTACACTTTGAGTCTATGCATTCACATATAAAGGGACAGAAACACAAACACCATTCCAAAAATGTTTTTCAGACTCTAAAACATCAGAATTGTTGAAAAATCCTCCAAATTTAAATTTTCCATAATTATAAATTTTCTCTAGGGAACTTAATATACAAGTAAAAACACACCAACAAATAAGAAACAGTATAATCATACAGAATGAATAATTTAAAATATTAACCACCTGATTTTAACTTTAAATGTGCTTCCATTATCCTCAGCCTCTCTTGAATAGTTTCAAAAGTGACATCATTTGTTTCAGTTTCTGCTTCTACACCAGGTTCAACTTTGATCCGCTTAGCCGGATCATTTCGAACCTGGGTTTGCGGACCCCATCTATTTTCTACTTTGGAAACTGAAATTTCAAATTTAGCATTATTGCAAAAGTAGCAATAACAGTACAAACTGTTTAAAAATTATTTTAAAATGTTCTCTTTTTTTTGTCATCTACAAAGCTCATCCAGAAAGCAAGTACCGTTTGGGCATCAAAAAAGATTAGCAATGTGTTCTCATTTCTATTTTATTACAGAAAAATCTACACACCTTAAACTACTTTTCGACACATTCACCATGCGAATTAAGGCATGTGTCATATCTCGTCACTAACTGCAACATACCCGCTTCGTAGAATTCGGCCGCCTGCGACCTGAACCAGTTCTGGACGTTTACCTTGATCTCATCATCACTTGCAAATTATTGGCCAGCAAGAAATTTTTTGAGATGGGAAAACAAATGGAAGTCGGATGGAGCTAGGTCTGGACTATAAGGAGGGTGACAGAATTGTTCCCAGCGAAATGAATCAAGCAGTGCCATCGTTATGCGTGCAGTATGAGGTCGCGTATTGTCATGCAGGAACACAATACCAGAAGTCAGTAGTCCACGCCTTTTGTTCTGTACCACTTTCGCACCATACCTTCACTCATCGCATTCTCTCCATAAGTTTCACTTATCTGATGATAAATTTCACACGTTCGAACATTCATCGCATTCAAAAACTTGATAACGGCTCTTATTTCACAGCTGGCGGGCCGATTGATTGTTTTAAACATGATTACCGACAAACAACGGCTTCAAACGTTAACGTAAACAAACAAAATGGATAGGCTAATTCGTTGTTGAGTTGAAGGACGTAGCTACGCATGCACGGCCTTCGTGCTGTCAAAGCGAGCAGGAGATATGTGCAAACGGTACTTACTTTCTGTATGAACTTAGTATATGAAACATAAGTGATATGAATGAGTTTGGTATTTTAGATGAACTTTTTATAATCATTTCTACATGAAACTAATTAATTTAACTCAATTTTAATACAAAAGTTTTCACCCGAATAAAAGCCTCCACAACCTCTTTCAACCAAAGCCAGAGACACAAAGAGAGGGGAAAATGAAGTTATCATGGTATGTGTTTGATAACAGATAAATTTACAAATTTCTAAAATAAGGAAAGATTCTTTGCTAATTTATAACTTTAATTTGGAGTACCAGATGAATTTCTCTTTGACAGAAAGAATTAAAAAGACTAGATGTGAATTTATAGAACTAAGGATTCAAGTATTGTATGATATTTAGAATTATAAGTAATCTATTGCATATATTTTTTAAAAATGTATTTAAAATTACAGGACATCAGTTTTCTGTTTACAGATTAGGTGTAGGGAAGAGGGGGGCACCTTTCAACAATTTTTAGCATATTCTTAATTTTGTCAAAAGTACATATTTTTTTATTTCAGCATTTATCATTAGGAACAACAGAATCTTAGGCAGCTACTCAGTTTGTATCAGAGTTCCTGGTCATAACTAAAAGGTGAAATTATGTATGTCAACTGAAGCCTAAATCTGTTGAAACGAGCCCCACCCAAGGTAAAAACCTCTCAACAAATACATAATGTCTCATTTCACTCAAATGAACATAAATTTTATACAAATATAACAAATGTGCAGAAAAATACAGCGATCTAACAAAATTTATTTGGTTTTAGGTTAACTTAATTTTTCTTGTTTTCATCGTTCGTTCCAGTCATTTTGTACTAATTTTGGTTTTGATTTAAATGGCCCCATTATTATGACAGTTCATAAAATCCTGAACCCAGTGATTTTATATTATTTTCTTTCATGCATATTATTTTCATTCCAACTACTGAGCTCAGGCATTTTGAATAATCATATGCAAGCTATTGTACTTGTTTGTAAGTCAGACCAAAGTTCATATTTGAACTTTTAATAATATAATCACAAACATGCTTTCTTGATCTATGGTGAAAACTTGTCAACAAGTATACTTGAAGCTAAAGCACTTGGATGAAGTATCCAATGTTATATTATCATCAAGTCCAACTGTTTTACTTAATTTTAAATCTATAAATTAATGTAGAATAGGGCATTCTTTATAAGTCTGCAGCCGTTCTAAGAGACATGCCATCTTGAACTGCTTGTACAGCCTTTGAAATCGCTTTTTCTTCTGGCTTATTATGCTTCGTTATGTAAGTCCAAACCATCGTGCCCAAGTCTCAAAGCTACTTAATTAAATTAATTCTTCCTTAATATGAGGGATACTTTTTAACAGAGTTGAAATGTGTCCCCCGATGTTTGTTGAAAGGTGCCCCATGTTGTTGTTACTAATCCCTCTCTGTCTAGCGGCAGCTAGACACCTTCCATGAGCCCACTCACCCTCAAGAAATCGAGACCAAGCAAAGGATCCGTCTCGAAAGTCTCCCTAGATAGGCGAAGACAAGAGAGGATGTGCTCTGGGGACGCACTCGCCACTCCACACTTTGCGCAGACCGGAAAAACTTTGTTACCGTGGCTAAAAGAGCAACTCCTCAGGTGACTGCGCCGTCTGGTCGGCTCTGTCACAGGCAAGGCCATTGGAGCCACCAGGACTGCTCCGCTTATACCAATCATGGGATGGAGGGACCCTCCACGTTTTTAAATCTTTGTTTTTTCTGATGGAATAAATCTTGTCAAATGTTAAGGAGGGGGTTGAACACAAAGGTTCAGCCGTACCCTGCTTCGCCAAATCGTCAGCAACCTCGTTTCCATAGATATCCACGTGGGAGGGTATCCAGGTGCCCCATGTGCAACCATTAAGTTTAAAGTGGTATAACTCTCTTTAAAAAGGGAATTTCTAGTTGCTGATAGTATTGTTAGACGCAGAAAATCTTAATTAATTTGGTGAATAAATCCAACTTATATCAATTAATATAGAGTAACAAAAATTCAGTGATGAAATGAAGTTTCAGTTTTTAGTTAGCAGGTCACAAAACAGATCTCATTCCATCTCAAAGCACAAGGTTTGAGAAATGGAATGAAGCATATTGCCAGAAGATGCTCTCTTCTAAAACATGATTAGCCATCTGTCAGCCGATCAAATAGCATTTCCAGTGGAGAGAAATGCTAACCGTTGAAAGGTACCACCCTCTCCCCTAGTTTTCATTATTCAGTTTATGCTACAGAAAGGGGAAGGGAACTTTATTGTGTATGAATAGTGTTTTATAACAGAGGTAAAATGATTTATACTTTAAAATGGACAGTAACTTAAAGCAGGCAAATAACATTCAACACAGATTTAAACAGATATTTGCAACTGGGTCATTCCATGTCAGTTCAACCACACCATGGCACCAATGGTCACCGATTTTGATGAAACTTGCCATGTTTGTTCCTTTTATGGATTCAAGTACGCATACAAGATATTTTTGTTCTATTTCAAATTGCTTAGTTTTACAGCCTGTTCAAGTTTTTCCGGATTTGCAGGAATTTTATCGATTAGGCTTCGCAAACGCAGTTGGTTCAGAATTTTTCTTGACCATGTATAATTACTTGCTTGGTTTAATTATTTTTTTTCTGGATTCCTTATATATTAAAGTATACTCATAAATATTTCCATCATCATTAGTTCGTAAAAAAGGAAGATAACTTATTTTCTATGAAAGAAGTCTAATCGATAAAAATCCTGAAAAACTTTAACAGGCTATAAAACCTAAGCAATTTGAAATAGAACAAAAAATATTTTGTATGCTTAATTAAATCCATATAAGAAAAAACATGACGAGTTACATCAAAATCGGTGACCATGGGTGTCAAATCCTATTTTTTTTTTGGTTGATTTGACATGGAATGACCTAACAACTTACGAAATTTCTAAATAATATTCCAATTGTACCTTTTACATGGCTTTTGCTACCAAATCTAGGTATAAAAACAGCATCAACACGAGCACAGCTGTCAACTTGTTCTGAAAATAATTTAAAAAAAGCTTATTTAATTTAGTGACTTGATAAAATAATAACAAGAATCATAATAATTTCATGTTCATCTCTTTATTTACAAACAAAAACAAAATAAAATATTTTATTTAACATACAGTTCAATTATGTAAGAATCTTTTTTTAAAAAATGTTCATTTTCATAGACTGTTACTATATTTTTGCACCTTATCGTGAAATTAAACAACATAAATGTTTTCCTAAAATTAGGCTGCAAATTAAACTTTGAAATCAATTATAAAATTGCATGTACTAGATAAGTTAAAAAATATTTCATTTAAAAAAATTAAAAATGCAGCTTTCCAGAAAATACCATATATTTCCGAATATTAGCCATTCCGTGTATAAGCCGACCCCCCCCACTTTAGCTTTGGAAATTTGGCCAAAATTCAAAACCTGTATATAAGCCAAAGTGGGGGAAAAAAATCCTATTCAAACAAAATGTTGCCAAGCAGCTGAGATGCTGCCGCCACCAGCCAATAGCCAGGCGTCAACGATGATAGTTTTAACTCTGGTAACCCTATATGAAGCAAGCACATTTTCCCCATTCATTTGGTGTCATTCTGTGCTTGTATGCAGGTGTATAATAGTGTATTATTCTGTACCATTTTATTTTTTATCTGAAAGATGAACGGACAGAGGAAATTGTATACGGCTAGTTTTAAGCTGCAAGTGATCACGCTTGCCGTAAATTCTAACAATAGTATGGCTGCTCGGCATTTCAACATGAATGAAAAGCAAGTTTGAGAGTGGCGAAAGAAATGTCTAGAATTAGCGGACATACCAAAATTAAAGGCATCACGTGGTCATCAACCTGTGTTTTCTGCCATGGAGAAGAAACTCGCCACATGGATTTCTTTTTGTATAATTTTTCTAAGATTTCATTAAAACATTTTATGTGCTAATTATTATGTATTCCATCATTATTTTTGGGTGCCATTTAGTTTTGGTACTTTACATAGCACTCGGGTAATGGAAAAATACCTACTTTTTTTGCTAGACAAGCTGATCCATATATAAGCTGAGCCCCTTGGAAAGGGGCTGACTGAGCTTTGGAAATTTGGACAAAAATTCTCGGCTTATACATGGAAATATACGGTAGTTTCTCAATAAAATACCATATTTTTAACTTCTTTATAAGCTGCAAAATGATAGCTTTAATAGAAAACATAATCAAATATTTAATTATATTAATTAAATATTAATAACCATATATTTATATGCTCTGAAAATAATGAACAGATTGTTTAATAATTTTATTATATAGCTAAGTTACATTTTAGATAATAAATGTTACATTTTCATCACTTTTTGAAATTTTAAAAACACTAATAATAACAGTATTTTAACTTTAAAATAAGCGGATATTTACCCCACAAGGGATTCTCTTCTTCAACATAGGGACGGCTACAAAACTCCTGAACATTCCATTCATCGACTTCTTTTCGTTTTCTTGACACGAAAGCATTTATTCGTCGCTTGATCTGTCAGGGGCAGAAAAAGTAAAATAAAGTATTCAGTGTTGTGTGGTACAAGAGGTTTATGCTTCCGATAGGTTCTTATTCCGCCATTGATAAAACAGCACTTGAAACAATTTTTGCTCCATCAACTCCTGTTTCTATGCTTTAAATCATATCCTCATAGACTTGTACAATGTAAAGTGAATTTAAATCTCTTGGAATTTAAAAGTCACTCGCAAGCAATTTCAGTTATCTATAATATAAAGCAGAAAACACATGCGTCTGTCACAAGAATTCCTTCTAAATGGTGAATAGTAACAACATGATATTTGCACATGACATTTCTGGGTCAACTGTGCTATTTTCAAATTTCAGAATTAATTAATTCTTAAGATATTTAATTAAAGAACAGAAATTAAGCTATTTTTAGACATTTTTTGCCAATAATAATTCTAAAATATTCATTGTACAAAAATTTTTTACACCATCTTAAAGAAAAAAAATTATCTTTTTAATGATACCAATTTAATTTAACTACAATGCCTTCTCCAATCTTAACAAACACAGTAAACTCTCGATTATCCGGCATTCAAGTATCCGAAAAGCTCAACTAACCGGAAAAATTAGAAAATGAGTTTTTCTAAAAGTTTTACATCTGAGTGCCAAAATTTCGTACGTGCGTGCCCCGTTCCACTCACACGGACAATTTATTTCTGGAATGCAACGTTTGCTCCGCACGGAGGGACGTAGAAGGAAAAAAAGCAATATAAAGTACTGTGGCGTTCACAGAATTGCTTTATGGGGGTTCAAAAGCAAAAGTGAGAACCAAAAAAAAGTCCTCACCTTTCGCCGAAAAACAAGACAAAAAGACAAGACCTAAAAACGAAATCGACAACCATAAAAAAAAAAAGGGTAAAGGGACAGAATCGGTAAAAAATAAAAGCTCATAAGTGTAATATTAAGTGCAGGAGAATTGGAGGCGCACATATTGCGCAATAACCCTTGCGATCTTCTAAAAGATAATTAGTCTTGATATTCAATCTGGGATTTATTTATGATCACTTAAAAGAGTTTTATTATTGCTTTCTGAGTAGAATATTTTTCAGTTTCGCCGGCTATTTTGTATGTTTATTTTTTTACAATCTACATTTTTACGGTAAAAATTCGGCTACAGATCATATATATATATTTTAAATCATCAATGTTAAATTAAAATCTTCATAATATGTTTTGTAAATACAATGTTATGGAAGATACAGAAGTATTCTTAAAAATTATATTTAATGCACATTTCAAAATGACAAAAACAAATCATTTGACCGAAAAATCTTTTAAAAAAAGTTACAATCTACCCCCCCCCCCCATTTTTCCCGTCACACTCAACTATCCGAACTTTTCAGGTATCCGGAAATCAGAGTTTCCCGAGCATTCCAGTTAGTTAAGCTTTTACTGCATTTTCCTTTGCAAAATTCCTTTTATAGCTTTTATTGCAACAATACTTTCTATTGTTATAAAATTAAATTCAAACCGACTTATTGTTTCATCAAATCCTTCATTCATTATTTTTACACCATCTTAACCTGCGAGGACATGCTATTCTTGCACTGATTCGAGGACGTGCGTCGAGCTTCGTAGGCCGGGGTCCTTTTTTTTCTTTAACAAAACATGCAAAAAATTAAATTTACTTTAATAGAAAACATTTGCTGCACTAAAGTACAGAATATAAAATATATATATAAAATATTTTTCAGATCAAGCTGTTCTGGGGAGGGCATTAAAATGAAGAAGATTGATGAATGCTTATAATTCCGAGGTATTTATAAGAAGATAGGTTTTCCTATCTAAAATTATCCGAATTCGCCTCGACATGCGCGTTAATGCATGACTGCCTCATTGATAAGTATTTCCAAGAATTTTGAACTGATGATACAACTTTTCCTTCACCAAAATGTTCAAGTAGTTTTATGACAATGTTGTGTGCAAAAGTTATCATAGTTTTACGAGGTTCTTTTTTACACCATTTGTTAATTCCAGCCATCTTACTGTTTATTACACTATTTTTTAACTCCAGCCTTTTTCTAAATAAACGGTGGATTCACAAATATCTGATCCATTGTCAAATTCCTCTTTCGAATTTGACTTATAGTCACTAATGCGTTTACCATCAACAATTTCTTTATTTTCTTCATTAATCAATTTAATTAGTTGATTATTTCAGCTAAAAGCTTTTCCAGTTTTTTTATTTCATACTAGTAGTTTGAATAGCAATAAATTGTTGTATCTGTTCTCCTCAGTAATTCTACATAGATACGCGAGCGAGCATCCGGCTTCAGAGACCTAAGCGTCTGTTTTCCGACGTAATAAATGAGGGGAAATTCTTGAAATGCCTGCGGTCAGCAAGTAAATGGCCTCGAATGCAGCTATTGTGAATCTGGAATTTATTTGCTGAGGGGTTCATTTTCTGTAATAAATTCTTGCAGCCTTCGGGCCTCAGAAGGGGTAAAATAAATATTCCCTGGGCACCACTGACTATGTTGACAAAACATTAATATGTAATACTAAATTAAAAAAATTCAGTAACACAACTTAAAATAAAAAAAAAGTTGAAAAATGGATTTAGATTTACAGTAGGAAACTATAAATAAAAATTGTTCAAGTTATTTGTTTAACAAATAAATTATAATTGATGCTTTAATAATAGAATATTAATTCTGGAACTTTGATAATTTTTTTAAAGTATAATTTTATTATTTTTAATAATTCCATAGATTTAAGTATTATTACACAGAAAATACAAATTTTCATTTAATGTTCAACATTTAGTTTCAAGGATTAAAAGTAAAAACGTTTAGTGTTACATTATATAAATAAGTGCTAAAATGGGAGATTCAGCAATAAAGAATTGTTATTTTTTTTTCTGTTAGCTTATCAGCAGTCAAAATAAGTGTCAAATGTACAAAATACAGCAACTTTACACTGCAATGTTTCTCCAACTTTGCAGCTACTATAGTTAGGGTATGTGAAAACATTTAGGCAACTTTTATACTAAAACAAAAGAGGCATTTCACACCAAATTTACTGCTTAATGGCAACTGTTGTTGAGCAAATGGAAACCTACTAAAATATGGCTTCATAAATATCCCCACAATGATGTAATTTTACATAAATTGATTTCAAATAATGGTAATATTTTTTATGCAGATACTGAAGAAAATTAAAGGGGTTAACCTGGAATTTACGGTGCCCACTTACTTCGTTCCTCTTAGGATCGCCAACTCTTTGCCGCCAAGAACGGAGATGAGTGAACAATTGTTTTGGTTGCGCAATGATGTTTTTAATGCACGAGGTTTGCGCATGCGCGGAAATTGATCTTTTCATCGGTGTTTTGCGCATGGCGCAATATTAAAATTTGTTTTGATTGGTTTGTTCCGTTCATGTGATTGGTTGATCCAATCGAATTTAATTAAAAAATCATTTTGAATTCTTTGGTTTCACTCTTTTGAAAAATCATTTGGAATTCTTCCGTTTGATTTTTGTCTGATTTTATCACTTCATTACGTGCTGTTCGCTACAGCTATTGTTGATTATGGCTCCGAAGCGTCGGAAAAAGAATTGTGAGAAGAAATTTTTCAATTAAAATAGGTATGTGAAGTTTTATCTACACTTTTCTCATTTTTGAACATTTTCATTCACTTTAAATTCAGAACTGTGTATGTTATTCTGTGTTTTCGCTTCTCAATGAATAAGCTAAGCTACTAGTGTCCCGCTTTGCAGAAAGTGAAGCCGCTGATGTTTTTTTAAGTAAAAAAAAATTGCCCTGAACACGCCATTAAAGGTGCTTGATGTTATACTAAGGAACACAAACAAGTACATTCTACTTTGATTGGACACTTTCTTTCAATATATTTAATTTGCTAACACATGAAATTCTTTAAACCCGAGAATTCTTGTACGTGGGCTATAGTAAAAAACAAAACAAGGGAAAGGAAATATGAAGAACAATGTTTAAAAATGTGAAAAATCTCTTTAATGAAACCAAAATTTTAAAAAGATGCATTCGATATGCAGAGAAAAGAAATGTCATTCTTAAAAATAAATTCAGTTAAGTAACATTAAAAACACTTTGACATTAATATTTTAACAGCTCCATAATTCATTAGAAGGGTATAAAATCTAACAATAGCTTTAAAAGGAACCATAATGAAAGCAATTATGGGAGGTTTGGTCCAAAATAATACAAAATTATTGAAAGTGATTGTGATAAATATTTTCTTAAAATTTGTTTGACTTGGCGTGACTAATTATTTAATTATCTTTATTTTATTACTTTATTTTTTTACGATAATTAAATTACATAATAAATTAAAATTAACAATATTCTTACTTCAGTTTCATCTACTTGCAACTGTTGCATATTCTTTGAACTGGACTTATCTTTCTCTTCAATCGAGATTGGTTCATCGGAATTTGTCTTGGACACATTTGGAAGCTCAACACTAGCATTTTCTGTGGTTTTCTTGTGAAGGGCCTAGAATAGCATAACATTATGCATAAAAATGATAGAAAACAAAGATGTTTATAAGAACATTAAAACAATTTTTTCAGTCAATACTTACTAATGCATCATTAACTGTCTGAGTGAACTTAAGAAACGCAGACTGAAATTCATTCAACTTGCTGGAGTTTAGTTCTGATGCTTCAATGCTATATTTTTTAATAACATCAGTATGCTGCAACTGGGAAAATCAAAAATATGAAACATAAGTTGAATTCTCACATTTTAGTTTAAAATGCATAGTTTATTGAACTTGACATAAACAATGTCTTGTGTTAACATAATGAATACATTCCAGCTATGTTTTGCTTCAATCAAAAGAAAGAAAAATCGTATTGCCGATGTAAATAGGTTACTTGCGTTTTAAGCAATTAGAAAGTTTTCGCTCTTTTAACTTAATTATGGCTGAACAAAATAAAAGAAAAATTTACCTCCTTTTAGATTTAAACAATTTTATTGAAATCGGAGAAAAATTACAAAATAAATACAAAAAAGTAACCATGCCACTAGAAACAATAGCGTTTTATTCATAAATAATTTATGCAACAAAACCAAATCGAAGCATTTAAGAATTTTTACCTCTTTCAGAAAAGATTCAACAGCCGGTATGATCGGTTCAAGTGAATTCATATTTTGTATAGTATTTAATATAAATAACTCTTTCGTACAGAAAAATATTCGTACAAAATAAAAATTTATGTTCCCTGTTTAAGGGCAAAGAAAGTATCACAATTTACAAACTAATGTGTAACACAGAACTTATTCGAGTTCGTGAAAAAGTTACCGGCACCAAGAATGAACCAACAATAACAATAAACAAACCAGGGTTGCCAGATCAAAATAGCAAAATAAGGCCAAAGCGTCTTTAAAATAAGGCCAAATTGAAAATTTCATTAAAGCGCACATTTCCCCCTTATTTGTTGTAAGAAAATGACTATTCTTCATGAAAAGTAATCTGACTAGATTGACATATGTATAATACTGTTCTATTAAACTAAAATTTAAGTTATTTTTTTAAAAAAACATCTACATGCGCGACTTTGCAATAAAAGAAAGAAAAACAAATTCTGTTCTTGCCGATCCAGAATGAAATGTTCTAGCGAAATATATCAACTCCTGTTAACAACGTTCTATTTTTCAATGTGATAATAATAAATGAAAAGTTCTTTCATGCTTGTATGAGTACTTTCATACTTG
>BGPR01002888.1:62856-74311 GCA_013235015.1 Araneus ventricosus
CCTTAAGAATTTTCATTTGGCTTTAAATTCATTTTTGGATATTGACCTTAAGAATTTTCATTTGGCTTTAAATTCATTTTTGGATTTATTTTTCCTTAAGACTTTTAGAATGATTCTTAATATATAATTTTAGTATTTGTCTAATAAATCTTTGAACATTGAAAAATAATATAGAAGTTTTTCTTAATAACAGTTGATATATTTCGCTAGAACATTTTATTCTAGACCGACAAGAACAGAATTCCTTTTTCTTTTCTTCTGCAAGTCCCTCATGAAGATGTTTTTAAAAAATTCCCTTAAATTTTAGTTTAATAGAACAGTATTATGCAAGTGTCAATCTAGTGGGATTCCTTTTCATGAAGTAGAGTCATTTTCCTGTAACAAATAAACGGGGAAATGTGCGCTTTAATGAAATTTTCAAATTTGACCTTTTTTGGCCTTGTTTTTAAGACGGTTTGGCCATAGTTTGCTATTTTGATCTGACAACTCTGCCAGGGTTGCCATATTGACCTTTTTAAGGCAAATTATGGAAATTTGACCTTTTTTCAAAGCCCTTGGCCTTAGGAATTTTCATTTGGCCTTAAATTCATTTTTGGCCTTTTTTGGCTTTATTTTCCTTAATGACTTTTTAAACAATTTTTAATTACTTATTCTATTGTTTTTAATAAATCTTTGATATTACACATTTCAAATGATATATAATGAGCTGTCAAACGAAATAGTTCCTGAATAGAACAAGGATGTTTCAAATTTCTTTCACTTAAATTTTAGTTTAATGATAGAACATTGAACACCTATGAAGTGCGATTCGTTTTCAGGAAGGATGGCCGTTTTTCTAATATCAAATAACGTTTTCAATAAAGTTGTCAATTTTGGCCTTTTTTGCCTTATTTTTAAGAAGGTTTGGCCTTATTTTGCTATTTTGGTCTGGTAACCCTGAATATAACTAAACTCAGGGGGTTCGTGAAATTGTGACAGTTTGTGACGGAGGGAGGGGTGACAAGAAGTGTGACATCACATATTTTGGTTCAAATAAAAACATTTAAAATCAGCAGATAAAACTTTGAAGTTATTTTGAAACTACCAGAATTTGAGGGTATTTTTTTAATCGGGGCTAAAACAAGTTTCAAACGATTTTTTTGTTCACTTATATTCCTTTCGTCTCGAAAAAGGCATTCAGAGTAGGTTCTGAGAATATGGTAGCAGCAGAAATTCTTCACCATTAGAAGAAAACCTCCCCCTGCTCACAAATGTCATTAAAACACATAGTTAAAGTTTAAAAATAAAATTTGAAATATGATCTATAACGTAGTGCTTTGTTTCTGAATTGCAAGCATATGTTTATGTAATATAGCGTGACATGTGACAAGGGGGGAGGATGGGGTATGGTGAAGTGTGACACTTTGTCACAAAAGGGGGAAGGAGGTCAAAAATATTGAAAAAAAGTGTGGCATCATTTATGGACAGCCCCGTAATGAGCCTACTTACCTCACAGTAAGGTCAAGTTGGCCCAAGCGACTTGATTCAAGTTTGAGGTTTTAAATTAATACTGATAGTTAAAATATTCAAATTTTACTATGACGAATTCTTCCTAAAGGTACACTGATAGTGTGAGATAAAGTTTCGAAAAATTTTGAATTCACTTTTTTTAAAGATTCTTAGAAGAGAAAACGGCCCAACTAGCCCCGGTCTGCCAAGTGACTAATCTAGTAGAAAAAGATGAGTAAGTTCATTACTAATCATAATATGTGCTAATATTTTTCTCATGGCGACGGAAAACAGAAAAGACGTATGAGAAATAAAATAATTTTTGTTTTAAATAGATTTTTACTTTCTCGCATACGAAGTATGAAAAGAGAAAGTCTTGTAATTGTCAAAAAATTCGAACTCGAGATTTTGACGAATCTCCACGTTTGAGACCTCCCTGAGTCCGAAAAACACAATTTTAGAATTATGTCTGTCTCTGTGTGTCTGTGAACACGATAACTCGAAAACTATTATAGGTACGGAGATGAAATTTGGTATGTGGTCTTTACACATAATTTGTGGGTTTCTATCAAATTTTGGGCAAAATCCGTTCACGGGAAGTCTGTCTGTCTGTCCGCGGTCATGTGAACACTATAACTGAAAAACTTTAGCATCTAGATGGGTGAAATTTGGTGCACAGTTTTATCATCATGAATGTAGCCCGTATCAAATTTTGGATCAAATCCGTCGAAGGGTTGATGGTCTGTCGGACTGTATAATCGCATAATTAATAAAATTATATTTCCTAAACCCTTTGGTTTAGATAAATAAAAATTTGTATGACGGTTGCTAATATTAATTATAGATCTGTGCCCAAATTTCGTTTCAAACGGTTTAAAAAAGGCGTTCAAATTTCATAATTAATTTTTCTAATCCGATTCTCCATACTCATGCGTACTGGTAGCAATCTCTGTGCACGCGGAAGGATTACGGTACTTTGTCCTTGAGCCGGCAAGAGTGGAAGTGTGTGATACATACGTTTTATTCGGTACGCATCTCTTTGAATCTGATTCTTTACCTAAATATTTTGCAATCACTATAATCTACAACCAAAACCCTTCTGATAATCAATGGATTCTAGGTTACAGTAGGTTCGAATTTTTTTATCCACGCGGGGGGGAGGGGAAACAGCACCTTTTGGGGGAAGTATACGACAAAGTTTAGGGGAGACCACTCCCACTGGTTTATATATACAGGTGTCTGAAAATAAATTATGTTCCAGTACACCGATTATTTTTTTATGTAGGGTGATTCAGAAGTCCTGCGAAATCTTATAAATCAGCAATGACCAAACGAATGAAGATATAAAGATGCATTAGCAAAGAAAGAAAGTTACTTTTAATTTAGTCCGCCCCGTTTTTTATTAACGTTTTATTTAATATGTTGGCTTCTACTTATTTGAACATGAAAGGAGCAACATTAACTTCTTTGACGTATCAAATAATAAAAATGCGAATACTCCATTTAAACCTTTTATTCCTTTCTTTTCGAGAAAAATCTATCTTCAACGGAAAAATCAACAAAATTCAAAGAATTACATTTTTCTACTGTTGCCACACAAAAAATATAATATGATGAACAAAAGTAAATATTATAATAAATAAATGTTATTAACAACAAGTAATATAAAAAAACAAAGTCAATTCCTACTTTAATAATTAATAGTTTAATAGTTTTCGAGATATCATGAGAAACGTACTGCGCATGCGCAAAGATATGGCTAAAATATGGGGATGCTTCGATGATCCCATGGGCCATCCATTTACCCAAGAACCAAGTCTGTAATGTTAATAGTTTTCGAGATATAATGAAAAACGTACTGCGCATGCGCAAAGATATGGCTAAAGTATGGGGGTGCTTCGATGATCCCATGGGCCATCCATATATCCAAGAACCAAGTCTGTAATGTTAATAGTTTTCGAGATATAATGAAAAACGTACTGCGCATGCGTCATGCAAAATATGAACTGACGTACAAACAGACAGACAAGAAAGCGAATTAATATATATATATATATATAGAGAGAGAGAGAGAGAGAGAGTGTCAACTAATAGTAGGTATTGAAAAAGAAAAGCTATTCAGAAACAAATATTAAACACTGTGTGAGCTATAATTCGGCCACTACAAAGTCAAGCTTCCGCACCACACCAGTGGGAGTAGGTTTGGCCCACGGCGTGGTATTTGGTGTGCACCAGGGACACGCACACAGCGGAGCTTCAGTGAAATCGGGTCTCGAACCTAGAACCCTTCGTCTCCACAGTCGAGACCTTACCACTAGGTTCTTCAATGATACTTTTTTCATTAATTTCAATACATTTTTTAGAATTTATTATAAAACGGAGGATGCAACAGACTTTGTTATTCGTTGTCTACTGAAATGCTCAGGAATCTGTTTAAATTGTGGAGTCGACTTTCACAGTAGATCCTTTAATTAAAAAAAAAAATGAGTATGTTTGCATTTCAAAAATATTTAATTTTGAAGATTTGCAAGAATTTAATGGAAGTATCTCGCGAAATAGTGCTATAGAAACGGAAAAGATAAAATAAATAATGCTTTTTAACATATTGTTTTTAGAACTGGCATTCTTTCTGTCAATTGCGTGATGTAGAAATTGTTACGCACAGAAGGCAACGACTGCCGCAATCAAGCCAGACGAATGAAACCTAAAACACTATCATGCTATAATGTTTTCAATTAGAGGTTCGAATTTCTTCTTTTATCATTTTGAAAATTGATTTAATAGCACAGCCAAAGATCATTGTTATATCAATGACTAGCAGTAAGCGCACGGTGTTGCCCGTGGAATCGGGACTTCAACAAAATAAAAAAAAACGCCCACAATGACATGAAAAGGTTTTGAAAACAAAATCAAAACAAAAGGTACACAATATTTGATTTTCCCGTTTATTTTTTTTTCGCGATAATGACATTTTAACTGTACAAAAACAGTACAGAGCACGTTAATCCAAATCAATATTAAAAAATTGCAACGTGAAAATCATTATTATACAGCAAGGAGAACATAAAATAGAATCCGAAAATAATAATCGAAGTCATTCAATTGAAAGTTATGACGTCACCTGCGCTAGAAAAATATCTTTCAACTGACCATGAAAAAATTAATTTAAATAAAAGGAAAAAGATATTTTAACGTTCTTGTTTTAAATCCGACAGAACCGTTCCAGTTATAAGCCGAAAAAAAAAAAGAAAATAATAGTGTTATTAAGAACATCGGATGCAGCAAATTTAAAAACAAAAATAAAATTTCGATGGCAAAACTGACTATTTTTTAAAAATTTCTCACAATTCGGTAAATTATATTTGAAGTTCAAAACAAAATTCATTCGAAAGAAAATTGTTCGTTCTATCCGATGGTGGATTGATTCTTTTTCAACTATCATTAGAAAAGGTATTACAGCCGTAAACGTGCCGAAAATGACCCAAAACCACACAAAACATTAAATAAAAAAATTCTAGATTAAATTTTAAAATTCCGGCTTCGAGGTGCATTGAGTCACCATTACCACTACCTGTGTGCCAAATTTCATGGCTGTAAGTGCGATAGATTCGTCTGGACATCGCGCGCACACACAAACATTGCCTTTTATACAAGTATAGATTATTCCAGGCAGCTCTTATTTCGTGAGGTTCCCTATTGGGTAAGAAGGCTGTGACGTCAAGATTTATAAAGGTACAGGACCAGCTTAAATGCGTCAAAGCCTAGATGCCATTGTTCTTTTTTAGAGGGAAAAAGCAGTGTTTCACAAACTGCTGAATTTTCTAGATTATTTTTACTCAACTTGCGGTTTCTGATTCTCTAAGTGTTCGATGCAGTGGTCACAGGGTCATGCACGTGACTTGGTGCTATTCGAATCTCGATTAAAATAGATCAGGAAAGCCTGCAAGGTCGTGGTTCTTTTTTTGTTTATCTTCTAAGGTCGCGTTTCACCGGGTGGTCGGTAACTTGTCGGTTTTGTAGAAGGAAAAAAAAAGCTAGGGAGGAGAGGAAAACAAACAAATAAAAAAGAGGACTTTGACAAGCCAGGTAAGAAGACAGAGTGACAAAAAAACGACCTCACTTCTTCGTGTCATTTTCAGTTCTGAAGCCAGTTTATCATCAACAAGTGGTAGAGGATCTTGTATTTATTGCCTTGTGAGTTATAAAAATACGAGTAATCTAGTGATAACTCTCCGAGAAGATAATATCTGAGTTTTGTCGCATTTGAAGGCCGACTTCTACTAATCTAAGAGTGGATAATTAATTATCTCCAAACCTCTTATCGTAAATCTTAAACAGTCGACATGGTATGACGGGTGCAAATTGCCTCTTCATTCGAGAGATTTCTCGTCAAATTTGACGTGTTTAAATAGATATATATGCGAGAGACATGTTTAGCGTTGATTGAAAACAAATAAAATAAACATATGTTTTATGAGAGGAATTATTTTTTTATTTACATATTATTATTTACATATTTCTTTACTCAAAAAACCTCTTGGCCAACAACATTCCGCGTGAAGTATTTTTCGTTGTTCAACGATTTTATTATAATTCAATAACCATGAAATTCTCAGCTTGTCAAACGCAAGTCAAAAGTTAAAATTTCAAAAGAATTCTTCTTCGAAATTGTAATCAAAACAAAGCACTTCTCTGCTTGTCAAACGCTGCCAAAAAAATTATCATATTATATCATCACGATTGCAATAAATAATCAGATACATCGTGGCGTCCAAACTATATCACGAGTTTGATATACCACTGACGTAATTTACTACTTTCTATTGAAAAACGGAAATTAATTGGAAATATATGATTAATATAACTTATTCTCGGAAACTATTGATCATAGCGAGATACATTTTATATCAATCGATAGCAAATTTTATTTCACTATTTTATAGCTATTAAATTTGAAATTAGAACAATTACTCTTTTACATTTAAAATGACTGAAATTTAGGTTCTCTAACAATGAAATAATGCTGTTTAACGTCTCGCAGTGCTATGGCGCGAGTTTTATTGTTGGTGACGTCAGAGCGTTACCGAGAGACAGATCTGGGCTATTATATTAGTAATTACTGATTTACTTTTTTAAAGCTCAGTTTCAGAAACATATTAATAATTTCTCATGAAGAATACAAAAAGATAGCATCATATTGTAATGGTCAAAAAATTAGACTTGGAGATTTTTAGGAATCTCCATGTTTTATATCCCCTGAATACGAAATACAATTTTTGAAATTACATGTCTACCTGTCTGTGACTGTAGCATCACTGTAGCATACAGAACTTCTTAGTTCTTTGCTAATACAAGCTCACGCTCAATTGTTTTGTGATTTGGTTGAGCGTTTGATTTTTTAGTGTGTTGATCGGTGTTTGATTTTATATGATGGTGTGTTTTTAAATGGTGTTCAGTTCTAGAGTTTCTACACGTTCCAGATAGAGATCTACACGTTTCCCCACCGACTTGTTAAAGGCCTTACACCCTCTAAGGTAGGCTGCGTCGGTGCGGACCTTTTCTACTACTACTACCTGTCTGTGTGCACTATTACTCAAAAAACAGAACGAGCTAAGCAAATGAAATTTTCTATGTGGCTGGAATTTAGCATTTAGTTTTATCACCTGAATTGTGGATTTTCATCAGAATTGGACCAAATCCGTCAATGAGTTGACTGCCTGTCACTCTGTTTCTTCTTACGAATGTGAACACGAAAACTGAAAACCGTAACGCTAGATAAGAGAAATTTAATATGCGGTTTTGACACCAAATTTGTTGATATGCATTAAATTTTGGACCAATTAGGTCAAAGAGACTCGATTGAGTCTTCGTCAAGACTTATTAAGAGATTTTCTCTATTCAAACTCATGATGGATTTAATAACAATGTATGGTTTCGTCGCCAAGCCATCTACAGTTTCGCCAATCGTTAGTTCTTAACCGTGTTAAATCTAATACCAAATTAATCGTTTATCGAGTTATCGGTTGAAAATATCAAGTTTGACGGAGACCGTAATCGTAAGCTTAACCCAAACTTATAACTAAAAGAAGATGGAACCCTAAGTCCGTTAACCCTAACCTTGTTACTTCCATGTACCTTTTCTCAAAATCTGTTATAGATTCATATTTGAAATTATTTATGCAAGTAAAGTACATCTTTCTCATTATATTAAAGTTATTTTTTTAAAATTCAAAAATTTATTTTTTACAAATTTTTTGTGTCAAAACAAAAAATGTAAATTTATCTGTTTCGATGCATCTTTTATCAAAATCTGTTATAGATACATGTTTGAAACTTTTTATATAAGTAAAGTACACCTTTTCTCATTATGCTGAAATGTGCTTTTGGTTAACTTCTAATTTTTTTATAAATTTACAAAATATTTAATTAGATATAGTTAAATTTTACCCTATTTTGAAACAAAAAATTATAAAAATATAAAGTTCTGAGTTTTTTCAAAAAAGCTCATTTCACTATAATGAGAAAGGTGTACTTTACTTGTATAAAAAGTTTCAAACATGTATCTATAACAGGTTTTCAGAAAAGGTACAACGATATGGCCAATTTCACATTTTTTGTTTTGACACAAAAGAAATTTGTAAAAAAAATAAATTTTTGAATTTGTTTTCGAAAACCATTTCAGTATAATGAGAAAGGTGTACTTTACTTGTTTAAAAAGTTTCAAACATGAATTGATAACAGATTTTGAGAAAAGATACATTGAAATGGCCAATTTCACATTTTTTGTTTTGACACAAAAAAAAATTTCCAAAAAATAAATTTTTGAATATTTTTCAAAAATCATTTCAGTATAATGAAAAAGGTGTACTTTACTTATATAAAAAGTTTCAAACATGTATCTATAACAGATTTTGATAAAAGATGCATCGAAACAGATAAATTTACATTTTTTGTTTTGACACAAAAAATTGGCAAAAAATAAATTTGTGAATTTTTTTTCAGAAATCATTTCAGTATAATGAGAAAGATGTACTTTACTTGTGTAAAAAATTTCAAACAAGAATCTATAACAGACTTTGAGAAAAGGTACATGGAAGTAACAGGGTTAGGGTTAACAGACATAGGGTTCTAACTCCCAATGAAGAAATACGATTTTTAACTATATATTGAGTATGCATAGGTGTATCAAATGTTTCCGGGACTAGTTCTATAAGCGCCGCTATATGGAAATACAGGATTGAACTTGCAGAGAGAGTGATCTACAATCAGTTCTATAAGCGCCGCCACAGTGATCTGCAATCCAGTTCATTAGCGCTGCCATGAAGACCACAGGATTGAACTTGGAGAGCAGTGATCTGCACTATAAGCGCCGCCATATGAAAACACAGGATTGAACTTGCAGAGACAGTGATCTGCAATCAGTTCTATAAGCGCCGCCATATGAAAACACAGGATTGAACTTGCATAGACACTGATATGCAAGCGGGATAAGGCCAAGTGGTATCCTTGCATTAATGCTAAGAGACTAGCTCTGTAAAGTACCGTCAAATGGCAGCACAAGGTTGTATTTGCAGTAAAAGTGACCTGCAATCGCGATAAGGCAGGTAGATAAGTGACGTCACTGCGTTGATGTCGTGAACAATGGCGTCTCGTCCATAAGAGCTGCAGAGCTGCAGTCCCCCCTGAAATTATTTTAAAAGATTGTACTTTCGTTTTATTCTAATTGGCTTACTTTTCCACTTTGAGAATTCAGTGATCAACGAAAATGGCAAAAAAGTAATAAAAAATGTAAAAGGAAGACGGAAAATCAATCAAGAAAGTAAGATTTTTATTCTAATTGGCTTACTTTCCCATTTTGAGAGTTCAAGAGAGTACAATCAATCAAGAATTAAGAGAGAGACAGACCAGAGCTGCATCAACTTTTGCCCCTCCTACGGACCCGATATTAATGCAAAGAGCAACGCGAAGCGGGAAAAAAGCAACCCTTTCTCCGCTTGAAATTGCATTCATTTGAGGCGCATTTTTCAGCTCTCATTTGGCGCGACTTCCTCATTTGGCAATTTTTCGCTTTTTCTCAATAGTTCAGTCGGTTTTTTAAATCCAATGTTGGAGGAGTTGTAATTTTTTGCTTCTTTATGTTTTTTTCGGGTGGTGATGACGATTCTGATGTTTGCCACCAATAATTTTTGGTGGAATTTTAGTTACAGCCAAAAAACATAAAACCATTTTTACCCAGTTTTTTGCTTATAACTCAAAAACTATCAGTTGTTAGTATATCATCATTATATACCAAAATAATCAGCGCAAAATTTCCTACAACTTGGGTCTATAAAAATTTTGCAGTACTGCTTGTTTCTGAGCTGACGAACCGCCACTGGTGGTGAACTATTATAATTGAGATGTTGTAGTCAAATGTTTGTAGTAATCTATGATTACAAATCATACTTTCCAGATAAGTTCATAATGAACTGAAAATTTCCTGATGTCAACGCAGCGATACCTTGGAACCTTGTTTTATTCCGAGGAGTTTCCACTTAATAAACTGTTTTGAAATTATCAGAAGATCTGCAAGAAAACTCTGCTGCTAATTAACAACAATTTTATTTACAAACTAGTTGATCCCAATTACATGCACACCATGATATTCCTGACGCTTCTAGGGCCAAATTGGCGATTTAGCGCTCCAAGAAAATTCGCGAAGACAAAAATAAAAATTAAGTTATAAGCTTTTACTCATGCAATAAAATGTACGCAAAAGTTGAAAATAATTTTTCTGATTACAATAAAATGCATGCTTCGAATAAAAGCGTGGGCGCCTTGTATAGCACCTTATATTTTGCGTTTATTTCCTTAAACAAATGGAATATTCCTAGAAGGTAAAGGCGCCCTCGCTTTTATTCGAACCATGCATTTTATTGTAATCAGAAGAATTATTTTCAACTCTTGCGTTCATTTTGATAAAATTATAATGTGTAAACGTATCTTCTCATTTAAAATGCATTTTGAATAAAAGCTCATACATCAAATTTTTTTTTATTTATTTTATTTTCTATTTTTTAGTGACGGCTGACACGAACACACACGACATGTTAGAATAGTAAACCAAATTCAATTATTGAATTCTCCAATATAAAACACATATTAAAATTATTATATGCATATGTACAATTACATTTTTAAAATGATTTAATGACATTAACTTTCTGAAGTTTAAATCCGTAATATATTACGTGATAACTTACAATTATTATCAGCGATGTAACAGAAAAAAAAGATAATCGATCTACACAACTTTCTCTTTTTGCTTTGAGTGCGAAATGTTTGGCGCACACGAAGTAAAAAATAAAATGGTTGTTTACGAATTCTAATAGAAAGTAAACCCAAGACGCGTAGAAACACGAGCTACGTCATTCACTGTTGCAGCGGCGGAAGTATAGCGTATTCTCTGTTAGCTTCTTGGTGTTGTTACAACCCTACGTAACGTGAGGTTACCACCTTCCAAAACTTTATCGACCAAATATAGGGCTAAAACTTTAATTTCATTTTGTTATATTTAAAATAGGTATAGATTGCAAATGTTTTTGCATACTATTGTATTGTCACCGGAAACCCACCACTGTGCTAAATTTCAAAGCTGTAGCTCGATTGGAAGTGGGTAAGAAATCGAGCTCAAGATTTGAGGACACAAACAGTAAAGTTGAATAAAAGCTTATAAAAAAAGGCGCCAAGTGGTGTAAGCATAACAGAAAAGTAGCCAATATACAATGTTCACAATAGTAATCACCACGATGTTCACCTCAATTCTTCGCTGACTTAAACTATTTTGACATCGATCTAAACGTTCTCTGGATCGCCTAAGCCCATCTGCTTCATTTCCAACTGATCTCTTTTGAATAATTTCATCCAAAGTTTCACTATATTGTTGTGAATTCGGTACAGCTTTGATATACAGCATCACTGGCGATAA
>BGPR01002888.1:81378-92005 GCA_013235015.1 Araneus ventricosus
TTGAAAAATGAGAAAACCCCAAAAGACTGTTCTAAGCAAAGGACGGTAAAAACAGATGAAAAGATAAGCCTTCCACCAAATGCTGAAAGGAATATCTCCCAGATATATAGTAAGGTACACGCAAATGATAGACAAACTATGGGCACACTTGCCAGAATGTTGAAAAATGAGAAAACCCCAAAAGACTGTTCTAAGCAAAGGAAGATAAAATGCCATAAGGTGAAAACAGAGAAAAAGTTGAGACTCCAACAAAATGGTGAAGGGCATACCTCTCAACAAACAACGATTTCCAGAAGATCATTTACAATTTTGACAGCTGAATCTCTAAATAATCCGGAAGTACCAGAAACAAAGGACCAAAGCAATGATAAAAGAAAATCATTCAAAAAAGCTGCATTATACTGTCTTTGTCTTGGTAATGAATAAATATAATGCGATCTGTGGCCGTAAAAGTATGACATTCTTGAATTTTAATATGATAATAGTTTTAGGCTAGTATACTATCTGTAAACTGCGTGATATGTGATGCAAAAATCATTCAAAACACTCTACCGGGTCTAGAGCTACGAAATTTAGCATGTAGTTGCGTTTTGGGAAGTAGTTGCTCACTAATAATGGCCTCTTTTCAAAATTTCAATTAAAAGTTTGGAACAACTTTGAAATACGGCATCACTGGCGATATTTTGTTATTTGGCGACTTTTTTTATTGAGTAAACAAACATGGCGTCGGTTGCGTTACCTCAACAAACATGGCGGCTGTTTTTTTGCATAGCCAAACGTATCATGGTTTACGCAATAAAAAAAGTCGCCAAATAACGAAATATCGCCAGTGATGCCGTAAATCAAAAAAATTTTTACACCACTTTAAAGTTCAAAAATTAGCTTTGCAGTGATACCACTTCATTTCCGTGCAGTTTTTTAAATGTTAACAACTTTAACAAAATTTGTTATCTAACGAATGATGCAATAGATTTCTACCATTCATTCCCTATTGAATTGCTCAATAATTTAAGTTGTGGAATCGGTTTTCACAGTTTAACCTTTAATTTAAAAAATGGAACAGCTTTGATATACGACATCACTGGCGATAATCTTGTATTGGCGACTTTTTGTCTCCTAACCGAACATCATATCGTTAAGTCGCCAAAACAAAATATCGCCAATGGGGCCTATATTGAAGCTGTTGGAAAAAGTCGCCAAAACAAAATATTGCCAATGGGGTCCTATATTGAAGCTGTTGGAAAAAGTCGCCAATGGGGTCTGTATTGAAGCTGTTGTAAAAAGTCCTTAAAACAAAATATCATGTGGGGTCCTATATTGAAGCTGTTGTAAAGTCATAAACGAAATATCGCCAATGGGGTCTATATTGAAGCTGTTTGTAAAAGTCATACAGTAAAAAACTACTCTGGAGTCCCATATTGAAGCTGTTGTAGGTCCTTAAAACAAAATATCGCCAATGGGGTCCTATATTTGACTGTTGAAAAGTCCTTAAAACAAATATGCTATAAGAGGATCCTATATTGAAGCATGTTGTGAAAAAGTCGCCAAAACAAAGAATATATTAATGAGGGTCCTATATTGTTGTAAAAGTCTTCAAACAAAATATCGCCGATGGGATCCTATATTGAAGCTGTTGTTAAAAGTCGCCAAAACAAAATATCGCCAGTGATGCCGAATGTCAAAGCTGTGCCAAAAAAATTATAAATTTAAATTTCAAAAATATTTAATTTTCATTACTTTCTTTAGTACTTTTCTTTCAAATTAAATGGAAGTATCTCGCATTTTGTATTATTTTGATATCATTTTACGAATCTGTAAAGTTGATTCAAAACGACGGCGAAATAGTATTTATAAACGCTTTTACTACGCTTTTAAAGTTCGAAATGTTTATGTATGTATGTAAGGTTGGAATTTTGTGATCGATTTTTCACTCATTTCTTAATGCACTAGAGTTCTGAAATTTTGTATATTTATTGGGTCTTGATGACAATGCAATATTTTAATAATTTTAGAGCTCTCAATTATCATTTTTTAAAAAAAAATTCTCAAAATGACATTGCACTCGGTAGGTTTCAGTGGCGCCATCTACAGTATTTTTGAGAACTAAAATACTTTACACAGCAATTTAAATGCTTCAATAATAATCAAAATGTTTCCATTACTCACATCCTACCAGACCTTTTTCAATAAAATAATTACTTTAGTTAGTTGATGTATAAAGTTTTTGATGTATTTAATTTTTGATATTTAAATCTGAAGCCAAATCAAATTAGCAGTTAATTTAAAAGACAAAAATCACTTAGACAAAATTCCTTGTTACAAGCCCGAATCATATTTTTTAACATATATAAACAACAATTAAAATTTATAGCTCAATTAGTCCATTGGATAAAACAGCCCTGCATGTCATTTAATATCAAACTGCATCAATATGTGTAACGTCCTGCAGTTATGCTTAAAGAACATTCACAGCTAAGTTAAATTTAACTTAATTTATCGAGATTTCATCTAGAGTAAATATAGAAATTTATAAACAAAACATCAAATACCTTGATTAATAATGAAATAATAATGATTTAATACACCCCAAGGCGGGGTGTCCATTCACTGGTAAAAGAATCAGCAAGCTTCGCTAAAATGTCCAATTTGGACCTCCGTTGAATACGACCAACCAGTTTGGCTGTCGGGAATTCATCTCCTCTTTAGTTGTTCAGTTCCGACCTTATATCCCAACAGTGAAGAAAAGCCCCTCTCACGGGAACACACTTGCCTGCACAATAAACACCTGTTCAGGAGTGTTGCAACATTCCGTGCAATAGGCAAATGGAAGCTCTACACTGCGCGCCAAAGTTCTGTAATGAAAGGCAGTAGCCCGTCAATAGAGGGGTGAGGATTTCAGGTGGATGAAGAAACCGTCAGCATGAAAAGTAAGGGCAGGTGTCCATTGTTCAGATGAATCTCAAAGCGACCAGGGCCCTGGGAACGAACACACCTAGTCCTAAATCAATGACAGCTGTCGGAAGGGGCACACGTCACATATGTTTAACATAATTGCCAAAACCAGCGAACCGGTAACCCAGCCCCGACGACTTCACCGATTTTGACAATTCTTATTTTCATATGGAAATTTATGACCGCTAGATATGTCATCAGTGGTCGCCTGCCCTCCATTTTCGAGATATATAGGGAAATAAAATTTTGGCAGAGTTCTTAATTCTCTACAGCCGCCAATTCACCAATTTATTTCGCCAAGCTGCAAGCATAGCTACAGGCTATTAACATTACGGATGAACAGCTGATCGCCGAAGACGGCTATTGTTATCTTAAGTTTAAATACGACGACACTTCGTTTTTACTTTCTCGTATACGAAGTATACAAAGAGAAAGTATTGCAATCGTCAAAAAATTCGAACTCGACATTTTGACGAATCTCCACGTTTTAGACCTCTCTGAGTCCGAAAAACACAATTTTGGAATTATGTCTGTGTGTGTGTCTGTGAACACGATAACTCGGAAACTATTAGAGATAAAGGAATGAAATTTGGTATGTAGCCTTTAAACATAATTTGTAGGTTTCTATCAAATTTTGGACAAAATCCGTCAGCGGGAAGTCTGTCTGTCTATATGTCCGTGGTCATGCGAACGCTATAATTCAAAAACTTGAATAGCTAAATGGATAAAATTTCGTACACAGTTTAATCGTCATGAATGTAGGTCCGTATAAAATTTTGGGCCAAATCCGTCAAAAGGTTGACTGTCTGTCGGTCTGTATAAGCGCATCTCCAACGCGTCCGATATCTCCACACGCATGCGTATCGGACGCAATCTTCTGCGCATGATATTTATTGACTCCTGCTTGGCGCTTTTTTTTTCATCCGATTCTCCGTACGCATGCGTACTTGGTAGCAATCTGTGCATGCAGAAGGGTTGTCCTTGAGCCAAGAAAGAGTAGAAATCGGTACGCATTTAATCGGAACGCATCTCTTCGAATTTGATTTTTTACCTAAATATTTTCTGATAGTCATTGGATCCTGGGTTACAATAGGTTTGAATTTTTTTATCCGCGCTGGGGGAGGGGAAACAGCACCTTTTCAGAGAAGTATACGAGAAAGTTTAGGGGAGACCACTCCCGCTGGTTTCACATGTAAGATTCTCTATAAAGTCCAAAATTCAATTGCCGTTACACATTTGAGGAATATCACGAGGGTACGAACTGCCTCCATTTAAACTTTTCTACATGCGATCAAAATAATCGGAATTTTAAAAAATTTCATCACAGGCGAACATACAAAATACGAACCTTTTTCACAATTGCCACCCCATTTTACATTGGATTAAACTTGAAGGAGCGTTTTTATTAAGCCAATATTGTTCCGCCAGTAAAATCTGCATGCGGAGAACAGAAAAACGTTATCCTAACAATAGCAAGTATTTGTCGCTGCAGTAAAACTAGTACATGCCGTAGTCCCATCTTTTTCTAAGCTTTTATTCAACTTGAGTGTCGTGTCCTCAAATCTTGAGATCGATTTCTTACCCACTTCCAATCGAGATACAGCTTTGAAATTTAGCACGGTGGTGGGTTTCCGGTGACAATACAATATTATGCAAAAAAATTCGCAATCTATACCTATTTTAGACCTAACAAAATGATATTAAAATTTTGGCCCTATATTTGGGCGATAAAGTTTGGAAGGTGGTAACCTCACGTTACGTAGGGTTGTAACACCACTAGACGACACACAATAGAAGGAGGCGCGCCTGTGAATCATACACATTTCGGAGCTGTTTGAGGGTCAAAGGTCGGATCAGGGAAATGAGTCTTGTTTCGTTTCTCGGTCTGTGTCGCACTTTTTCAAATTCGCAATATGTGATATTCGTAACGAATATTTAATATGTGTTTTATATTGGAGAGTTCGGTAATTGAATTTGGTTTACTATGCCTAACAAGTCGTGTGTATTCATGTCAGCCGTCACCAAAAAATAAAATAAGTAAAAAAGAATTTAAGGTGTCCGACTGGTTTAAAATCGACGTTTTTGATGAAATTATCAAAACATTTTTTTATGACTTAATTTTGTAGCCTGTTTAATAAGTTTTCTTAAACTGTCTCACTTTTTACGCTACGTGAATTACAAATTGAGTTACAGCTGTTTTATTACCGAACTGTAAGCATTATTTTATGTTGCATGAAAACTTTAAATGCCTTTTCTGAGAAATGATATTTTTGAGGAAAACTGTCGACCGTAACAATGATTTCTCAAAACGTTATTCAAGTATTGATATGAAATTTTCAGAGATTGTTTTCTGTAATATTCTTGATGTTCTCCTCTAAAAACTAAGGTCAATTTTAAAATCAAGTAATATTTTTGCGTGTTTAAATATAAACAAACAGCATTTTTTATGAAAAATTACCAGTTTAGTAACTATGTTCAGCTATATCTCAAAACTATATCGAAGTACAAGAAAGATTTTAGAGTATAACACAGATAACTGTCATAAAAATGTACTCCTACAAGGATTTATGTATATTTAGAATATGATTTTGTCTATGGCTGTTAGCGTAAGGCAAATATTTTAGTCATTTTTCTTTAAATTTCTCAGTTTTTTTAAAAAATATTATTTTGAAAGCTTAATTTTACAATATTGTCTTAATTTTAAAACATATGCAGTTGAAAAATAACATTAAAAAATATAAATAAGTTATTTTTCAAAAAAATGTCTCCGAACACAGTCGGATACCTTAAGGTATAAGCTTTTATTCATGCCAAAAATTGAACGCAAAAGTTGAAAATAATTTTTCTGATAACAATAAAATGCATGGTTCGAATAAAAGCGTGGGCGCCTTTACCTTCTAGGAATATTCCATTTGTTTAAGGAAATATACACAAAATATAAGGTGCTATACAAGGCGCCCACGCTTTTATTCGAACCATGCATTTTAATCTAATCAGAAAAATTATTTTCAACTTTTGCGTTCAACTTTTTCTCATGAATAAAAGCTTATGCCTTAAATTTTTATTATCTATATTATATAAAACGCTTATGCGTGGCGCAAAAAGGGCGTTTATTTCTTTCTCCCCGTTGGCAATGATCAGTTTGTTTACAAATCTCAACCCTGACGTCGAGATTCTTGAATTAGTTTGGAGTCGGAAACAACGAAATTTTTTTAAAGTTTAGATAGCTTGAATTAAATAAGTAATATTGAATGTCCTTTTTAGCTAAAAGTAGCTAAAGTAATATATTATATAAGTAATATAAAGCTAGAAGTATAAGCTATAAGGATATAAGTAATATAAAACTATCCTTTTTGAAAAAGGCTATCTAATCAATTTTAAAATGCTAAGGGTAGATAATTATTACGGGTTTTAATTTTGAATAGTTAATATGAACATGTTTCAAGCCGCTATTTTCTTTAAACTGTCCGTTTTTAGCTAAAAGGTTGCAAGATGGGTTACATCATTCTGCGACAACTAGAATTTTCTGAGATTTAAAACACAAATGACTACACTGAGAAAAACAATATATCTTTTTTGACTAAATAATTATTGGTATAAGCAAATATACATGTAAAAAAATTTGGGAAATTTGGAAAAAATGTATCTTATCAGTTTTAAACTTAGCATTTTGTTGGAATGAAGTTATGTTGAAATAAACTGTTAAAGAAATAGTCAAAAGTGTATGCCAAGAAGTTTTAAATGACTGATTTCTGATTGATGAAAATAATTTTCATTTTTAATCATCTTTGAATTGTAAATCTTAATATATTCAAATTTCTTTATAACATTTATATATATATACATGTACTACCAGAAGATTTTAATTGTAGAAACTGATGAAAAATTAATTTTAGAAGTTCATGCAATTTCAAATAATTTAAATTTACTTTTAGTAATTAAAGTACTTATAATTTCCTAATACTAGCAGAAACACATAACTGTATGGCGAGCGAAGTGAGCTGGGATCAAACTGATCCCGAAAGAATCACAATATTTATATATATATATATATATAAAGATTTTACAACAAATGTGCTAGGACACGCAGTGTCTTCATTGTAGCGAGCGAAGCGAACAGGGTTTGCGTACCAAACCCCGGAGGATTGCAACGCAATCTTCCTGGGGGTTGGCGAGCAGGGAGCAGAGCCCCTAGTTTATTTTATTCTCTCTTAAGATGAGATGCTAAATTTCATGCACGTAGCTTATTTCTTTTTTGAGGCATCTCGTCCACATGAACCCAAATAGACACGCCGGCCGGCAGTTATCCGGATCGTTAATTTGATCCAAAATTTGATACACATCTAAAATTCTGGTGATAAAACCGCATCCAGATTTCATTCGTCTCGCTTCTTGCGTTTTTGCTAGCTCTTTCCGTTGATGATTTCGCCAAAAATTTCATAGCGATCTAGTGACAACACCAAATTGCGATGCGCATCAAATGTTGGATCAAAATCTGTCGAACTGAAAAGGTACTGTTCCGAAAAGGGTACTCGATTCTGGTCACTATAGGACGGAAGTATGAACAAAATGTTCCCTATTGTGGATGACTACGGGTTTAGTTATACAGTAGACTCTCGATTAACCGGGATGGTCGGGAAATGCTTCGTCCCGGATAAGCGAATATCCCGGATAATCCAATTCATGCAAATTTTGATGAAAATTTTTGGAAAAATGATAGAAAATGCAAAATTATTATACAATAAGACATTAATAGTTTCATTAATGCAAAAGAATTAAGAAGAAATTTTAATGTTATTTAGATTTACAATTCGTACAATTCAAAAGAAAAACAGAGATGTAGTTTACCTCACTGTTCTGTGAAGAATGAAATGATAGAAGTCTGTTTTTATTCCTCATTTACTCTTCTACGCAGATTTCTCAATTTCATTTTTTCTGCAGGCGTGCTTTCATCTTCTTGCTCCAAGTAATTAAGTAACGCATCAGTGTCAACTAATGCGCCACCGTGACTTAATTTTTGATGAGTTACAAGACTTTCCTCATCACTTTCAGGACATTCTTCGAAATTCCTTGTTTCTCCCGAACCGCAAGCTACACGGGACACAATATCATCGTCACTTAAAACTTCGCAACATTCCAATGTCGAATCTTCGTTAATCCATTTCCCACTGCTTCTTCATCCACATTTTCAGAACAGTCTAACTTTCTCAAATCTTCTACGATTTTTCACTGCAAATTTTTTGGGGTCGTCCCGGATAATCCGATCCCGGTTAATCGAGAGTGTACTGTATTAACGTCCCGTTTTGAAGCAACACTTGATCTACAGTAGAGTCTCCCTACAGCGAAGTCTCCCTACAGCGAATTTCTCCCTATAACGAAATTTTTAATCGGAATGTTAAATAACATTCAAAATATTCTCCGTATAACGAAGTGGTTTTCTCCCTATAACAAATTTTTTCAGATCTTTATCTTTTCGATTTTTGTCATTTTTGAAGAAAGTTGCTAATTTCTGTGAGAACAAATCGCTAACACGTGCCTGTTTCTGGAACCACTCGCATTGTTCATTACTGCGATAACACATAACAATAGAATGCTATGTGAAGGGTAATGCAGTAGTGGGGACCTGGGTTTCTACAGAGGGAGCAACATTTCTACGGGTCAAGATTCCAAGAATCGGGGTGGAGCGGGGGTTGAAACAGCAAATGGATGTGACAATACGCATTTTATGTTTATCCGTACTAGTACATATTATTCTCTAACTTGGTGAATTGCCTTCACTTTTGAGCATTTTATTTATACAATAAAAATTAGTATAATTTTAACAAATTTATAATAAATATTACTTCATTTTTAATTGAAAGTCATAATTAAATATTTTTGAACTTATCGCACATACTAAAAGGTTTGTAACATTTACATAAATAACTACAAAAATCTCTAATCTCCGTATAACGAAATTTTCTCTATAGCGGATTTTTCAACTGGAACCAAGCGATTTCGTTATAGGGAGATCCCACTGTATTTTGGGACGGACTTCGTATTTTGAACCGCGGTGAGCTGTGACCTCTCTCTCCAAACTTCCGTACCACATCAGTGGTGAGGCCACTGCGTATGATTTAAAGCCTTGCTCCTTGTGGACTGTGGTCGTTGGAATTCCGAACAGCCGCGCCATTTCGACGGCGCGTGGCTTGGCAAATCTCTCGCCAGCACTGGAGTGAACGAATCCACTGACGCAGTCTGGCCACTCCCCCTCCTTTGACGTGCGAGCTGTTTAACGCCATAAAGCGGGAAACAGCAGATGCACTTACAAGCCCGCGAGCCACATCGATCCTTCCTGTTCCGATGACGGGTAATAACACGAATCGCGGACGGAACTCGTGAAAATACAGGCCATAGGAACGTGGCTTAACGTGTAACATACATGGTGGATCTTTAGTGGAATCCGGTTTCGAACTTGGAGCCTTTTCGGACCCGAAGCCGAGACCTTATCACGAAGCCACCGCGACGTTTGGATGAATAAGGGAAAATCGAAGCGGAGTTTGCTTTAAAGGTAAGTAGTGATTTCATTTTAAGGAGACAAAAATGTATTGATCAAATTTTGCGACTTAATATAGTGCGGAAGTTTGATTACTTCATATTTTCTTCCTACTTAAGATGGCAACTCAAATTTGGGTCTTTGAACATGTCTTATAAGCAGTGTCGGCTCGTCAGCTTAGAAACAAGAAGTGCTGCAAAAGTTGTGTAGACCCAAGTTGTAGGAAATTCCGTGCTGATTATTTTGATATATATAATGACGATATACCAAAAATTGATAGTTTTTGAGTTATAAGCAAAGACTAGGATAAAAATATTTTTTCATATTTTTTGGCTATAATTCCATCAAAAATTTTTGGTTGCGAACCTCAGATTCGTTATCAGCACTCCAAAAACATAAAAGAGAAAAAAATTACAACTCCTCCAGATTTGATCGAAAAAACTACCTAATGACTGGACTACTAAGCGAAAGCGATAAAATGCCAAATGAGGACGGCAAAAGCGGAATTCTCGCGCCAAGCGCGATCTGAGGTTACTGCAGCTCAGAGTGCCTCTAAATTTAAAAGAGAAAGGGTTGCTTTTTTCTTCTGATTTATCGCTCCCCTTACTTGGTGATCGATTTTCCGTCTTCCTTTGACGTTTTTTATTACTTTTTCTGCTGTTTTCGTTGATTATTAAACTCCTAAAGCGGAAAAAGGAGAAATATATAATTGCACTTCAATTTAGATCGTATGCACTTGGTACATGGTACTATAATTCGGATAATTTGCACTATATTTCGAATACTTTGCACTATAATTCGAATACTTTGAACTATAATTCGGATACTTTGCACTATATTTCGAACATTGTACTATAATTCGGATACTTTGTACAATAATTCGAATATTTTGCACTATAATTCGGATACTTTGCGCTATAATTCGAACACCTTGCACTATAATTCGAATATCTTGCACTATAATTCGAATATCTTGCACTATAATTCGAATACTTTGCACTCAAAATCAATTTTTATGGCACAGTTTCAAAAATTTTAATTCGGACAGATTGCTAACTAAAAATAGGAAATAAAAAATATACATATTATAAAAAAGTTTATTACAAAAAATGAAAAAGGTTTAAAAAATGTATACAGCAC
>BGPR01002888.1:101066-117168 GCA_013235015.1 Araneus ventricosus
TTTACGTATTGCTTTGAGCAGTGAATCTGGAAATATGGAAAACGAGTAACAAAACCTCTTCTTGGACATTGCTGATGATGGAGAAATTTTGTGGTATCCCTACTTGTATTCGAAACTATGTCAATAATATTATCTAATCGGTTTACACTCTGCTGTTTTTCTCATAAAACCAACATGCATGGATACTCTCCAGTAACTTCCTCTTGAAATCCAAACTAGAAAATCCATCCGATGGAAAAATTTTCACCCTAAAACACGTGTAGAATTCTAGGGATTTGTGTCCACCTCGCATAGCCCCCACCCATTGACCTGCCTCTTGAGACATCTGAGGCTGAAATGGAATGACTAGATGTACTTCCTTAATCGTCAAAATATATGTAGATTTGAGGTTTATATATTTCCTATATCTTTCCGCGGCGTCTCTTTTTTTTATTTTCGTATTTGCATTGATTGTGAGAAGTCCGTTCTTTTGCCCGGCGGCAGCCGTTTTTTAATTGTTTATTTCAGCCTTGGAGAAAAAATCGCCTTATAAATGGAGTTGAGCAGTCGGCGAGCCGCATGGTTTGTTTATCGTTTGCAGCGGAAGCAGAGTGTGAACTCCAGTGTTCCTTTTCTCTTGATTTTATTGTTTTTTCATCGTTTTTTTTGTTTATGCTTTTTTATAGCAGTTTGTTCAAGTATATATAAAATAACAACATAATTTTCTACTCAGGTAAGTTACCTAGTTTTATTCGTATTTGGTTACTTTTTTTTAAAAATATATATGGCAAGATTCATGTGTTTTTTGTATAACTGCGTGAAATGATTTAATTTTTGTACATACCAACATTAATAATAAAACTGTCAGTTTTCTTTTAAATAACGCTTTAAAGTTGGAGAGACTGTCAATCTTACAGTGTTTAAAATGAAAGGTTTTTTTCTAAAAAAATCATTTTAAAAATTTAAATTACCTGAACATTGAGAAAATTCATATATAAACAATAAACTATGTCTAATTTTGCAAATAATCCAGCCATCCTCGATGCTCTTTGAAGAATTTATATTAAATGTTAGATTCAGCGTAAAATGATGTGGAAATTATTTGCTCATTGAATACAAAATAATATTTCATAACTTATACTCATATTCACTTTTTTTTCATTTTCATTTCTCATAAAGGATAAAATTTTTATCTAGAGTTCACATTTGATTTTATTTCTTATAAAAAGATTTTAAGGAGCTTAACTCTTTATATGTGAATAAAAGAAACCACTGATGAAATTTCAATGTTGAATGTTCTTTTCTGTATGGTATTTCCTGTATCTATTATATTACTAAAATATTAAGTGATTTTATTAAAAAGTTGAATAAATGTGAACTTTTATTTAATTTTAAAATTTGGAGCATTTGGCTCTGGAAGAATTTGGCAAAATTAAGAATCACAAAATAAAATAAACAATACGTCTTTTTTCTTAAAAGAAATAATGGCGGATAAATTTATTTTAAGTTTAGCCTCTTAATAACTACATAAACCTAAAAAACTTATTTTACAGAAAATATTTACATAAACTTCCATCTTGTAAATAGCCTGTTTGTACAAGAGGATGTTAAAATCCTAATAACAACTCCGAAAGGTTTCCTTGATGTTCATTTTAGTGGGCCGCATTTCAATTTTAGAAATTACTTTAAGTTTAGCCTAATAAATTCAAACATAAACTATTTTACAGAAAATATTTATACAAAATTCCATCTTGTGTTGTCCCGCTTCACAACATGACGTTGCAAACCCCAATTGCTGGAAAGGTCTTGATGTTCATTCCGGCGGTCGCATTTGGTTGGAATCTTAGAAACGTCCGGCAAATGACAATACAATTTCATTGCCGCATTTATTTCCTGGACGTTCTTACCCCGAAACATCTAAATTAAAGTTCCTTAAACATCGATGCCAGTCCAGCCAATGATAGTGCAGTCGATAGCCTTTCCAAATATCAACTGAACCATCGATAGCTCTTCCTCCAACTATCAACAAACTACGATAGTTTCTCCCAAATGATACCATCGACAAGCGTTTTCAAGTCGGTAGTTTTAGAAACCATCGATAGTTTCAGCCGATAGTTTGTAAAACCATCGACAGCTCCCCAGTTGATAGTTTAGAAACCATCGATAGTTTCAGCTGATACTAAAACTATCGACAGTTTCAGCTGATAGTTTAGAAACCATCGATAGCTTTCTCCCTTCGATACCATCGACAGTGCTCTTTTCGTCGGTAGTTTAGAAACCATCAGATAAAGCTCTCTCAACTATCAACCGCAACCATCGAGGTTTTGAAACTATTGATAGCTTTCTCCCTGGCGATACTACGATAAGTGTTTTTCAAGTTTGGTAAGTTTAGAAATGATAGTTTCATGATAGTTTAGAAAACTACGATAGTTTAGCGATAGTTTAGAAACTATCGATAGTTTCAGTTGAGAAGTTTAGAACCCACAGTTTGTGCTGATAAATAAAACTATCGATAGCTTCCCCTCGACATCGACAGGTGTTTTTTTCAAGTCGGTAAATGAAATCATCGATAGTTTCCGCAAGGATAGTTTAGAAACTATCAGATAGTTCCAGTCGGTAGTTTTAAAACTACTGACTGAAAGTGCCTGTAGATAGTATTGTTTCGTGAGAAACGGTCGGATAGTTTCGAGAGAGCCGATACTATCGATTGTTTCGTCGATAGTTGCGAAACCTGATATTATCGACTCGGGCTCGATAGTATCAAGGAACACTAATTTTGATAATGTTCTCCACAAGAAATTCTACAACATGCCTGCTGCAAATGCAAATTGGAGCCTGTACAAGGCGTGAAACAATTGTTTGCAAAGCAAGGCAGTTAGCTGGAGCACACATTACAAGACACCCTAAATGAGAAAATGGTTTATAAAATCAAAGGAAGAACACTGATAATTTGCATTTATTTTACTTGAGACTTAGTATTAATATTTACTTATGCTGAAAGATAAATTTTAAAATTGTAGATAGGAGGCTGTCTTTTTCAAACAGCCGCCGATGCTTAAAGGCGAGATTACTTTTCCGCGTGACTTCTTCCGATTTGGTAAATTTTTTTTTTTTTTGTAATTTCTGTCGTTACCCACTTCTAAAATAAGTCAATAGTTATGTTTTTTAACATATGTAATTACCGATATAGGAGGATCGCGCTCTACCAATCCATGCGTATTTATGCCTAACTTGCGACCTGGTAGTCGCTGAACCACCTCCGATTTTCAATTTTGGTTTTGTACTTGGTTGTTGTCATTTATCTCTGTGTAAGACATTAGTTGTGTTTTGGGTTACACATGTAGTACGAGATATAGAGGATCGCGTCTCAATTCATGCGTATTGTTGTCTAACTTGCGACTCAGTAGTCGTTGAACTACACTTCCGATTTTCAATTTTGTTTTGTTACTTCTGTTGCTACTTACGATCTCTAAAATAAGACATCAGTTGCGGGGTTTTTAACACGTAGTTGATATGGAGGATCGCGTCACCAATTGCAAAAGTGTATTCATTTTGCTCAACTTTACACTCCAGTAGTCATGGAACTATGTATTTGCGATTTTCAATTTTGTTTTGTAAATTCCCATTGTTAATATTTATCTCTAAAAATAAAGGTATTTTAACACTCTGTAGTTTCGCTATCGAGATATAGAGGATTCGTCACTTCATGCGTATTGTTGCTCAACCTTTGCGACCTTGTAGTCGCCGAAACTTATATTTATATACTTTCACCTTGATTTGTAAATTTGCTGTTATCATTTATCTCTAAATGTGACATATTATGTTTTTAAATACGTAGTTACCGAGATATAGATGATCGCGTTCGTGCGTATTGTTGTTCAACTTTGCGACTCAGTATCGCTGAACTATAATTGCGATTTTCAATTTTGATTTTGTAAATTCTGCTGTTACTTCATTTATCTCGCAAAATACAGCATTAATATGTCTTCAATATAAGTGTCGTTACCGAGATATAGAGGATCGCGTCACCACCATGCGCATTTTCTGCCCAACTTTGCGACTCAGTATGTCGTTGAACTACACCTCTGATTTTCAATTTGTTTTTGTAACTTCTGTTGTTACTATTTATCTCTAAAATAAGACATTATTGTGTTTTGAAATATGCCGTTACCGAGCTATAGAGGATCTCCATACAACGCTCCGTATAGTTTCCGTGAATCAAATTCCTTCCTGAGACCCCACGGCAGGAACGTGTAGTCCTACGTTAAAATCAAGACTATTGCACGACTACGCAATGGAGCAAAAATTCCCATACACTTCTTGAATGATTCCTCATCCTAAAGGTGTTTAAATTTTATATTTGAATAGGAAAAATAAAATAGGTGTACTGTCTTTCTGATAATATTGCTTGTATTATCGTCCAGACTCCTTTGACTCAGCTGGAATGGCTCCAGTGCGTAAAATTTCAATATCTTTAGGCGTAGATTGGTTTGAGGACTATGTAACTCGTATTATTTTAGAAGCTTCTCTGGCACCTGTTCTTGTCTCATGCGCAAATATCCACCTGCCCACTTTTCCTCATGTATGTCATCTCACCTAAAAATTGAATGCCATCTTTAACTTAATCAGTAACTTTTGGTTGAATCGAAACTTAACGGAATGTACTACTAGCAAGTAAACGGATGCGGAAACCTTTTGCGCATGCCCCGGGGCAGAGTTATTTTCATCAAAAATAGGAAGAAGGAAGAATGGAAGCGGTGAGGTTACATTTGTAGCGTGATCTAAGGGAATCCGGAAATGCACTCGTATAACTCATTGCTCTAATTCCCTTCCGGTGTAAAATCGCCCAAGGGTTAGTATCGGAATCTACCGATGAACAGTATCTTCATTTTTTTCATCCGCTCTGATTTCGTTTGACATAAGATAAGTGATTTTTTTTATCAAAAATTTTTGTTACCCTACAGGCGTTTATTAATTGCCTTCTCTTGCATATTGTTAGTTAGTTTGTGACTATGTTAGCTTTGTGGTCTAATGTCCGAAAACGTTATGATTTTGGATACCACTTACTGTTAGATCTCTTTTTTAAATTTTGTTGCGTGAAATATTAAGTTTATGTTTCCAGTATAAGTATTCCATTTTAAATTAACTATTGTTTAGCAAGATTTCTGGGAAAACCTCCGCGCTTTTGCGCATGCGCCGGTCGAGTTTATTTCTCAAAATAGGGGGAAAGTGGATGGAAGGTGATGTTGTGCATTTAATCTGGAGCCGATCTAACCGAACCTCTGAGATGCAACTATATGATCATTGCTGACACCCTTTCTGTAAAATCGTCCAAAAGAGGTCTCGAACCGTTGCTGAAACCAGGGTTGCTTATTGGTTGTTTTTTTGGCCAGAATAGGAAATTTGCCTTTTTTCAAAAGTCCTGGTCTTTAGAAATTTTCATTTTCTCTAAATTTATTTTGGTCCTTTTGGTTTTATTTCCATAATGACTAGAACATTTAGCTACTTATTCGTTTGCTTTTTTTTAATAATTTTTTGATATTAACATTTCAAAATGATATATAATGAGCTGTCAAACTGAAATAGGCTCTCTGAATAGAACTAGCAGTTTTAAATTTCTCTCATTTTAAATTTCTAGTTTGTCATCAATAAACATTGAATATAAATACCTGTCAAGTGGGATTCGGTTTTCATGAACGAGGCTGTTTTTCTGGACAGTCAAAATGACGTCAATTCACGCTCTTTTGGCCTATTTTTAAGAAGGCTCTAATAATTTCTTATGCTTTGATCTGACAACTCATTGAAATAGCATATGATTTTATAGGCAGAATCTGAGTAAAGCACTCATGCTCTGCGTGATAATCATTAACGGAAGAAAAATTTATTCTCAGATGATCGTTTTAAGAGATAAAATAAATAAATAAATAGGAAAAAAAACACGTAGAATGTTTGAACTGCAATTTTTGGCCTTTATTTTCGGTCTGTGTCGAGAGAACTGTGTGAAATGTAATCTTTTTTTTTTTCTTCTTTTTTTTGAAACAGCTACACATTCATATAAAAATATTTTTTTTCATTCATATGAAACGTACAAAAAACTTGATTTATTTTCTCCGTACAATCTCAGTTTGAAAAGTGTTTTGTAACTACAGTAGGACTCCGGTAATCCGGACGAATTCAGACACATGGACGTCCGGATTAGAGAGGTATTTAAAAAAATAACGTAAAACACTCTTTTCAAGGATTGCATGTATAGGTACCATGGTATATTTGTATGAACTAAGATTGTATGGATAAACTGAATGAACATAATATGTACATACATAATTACTACATATGTAAGTGAATGAACATAATCAGTGTCCAAAAAAGTCAGTGATTTTTTTTCTTTGCGCGGCCGTTCCAATTTTTAATTCAAATGCGCGGTCTCTTAAACGTCTGAGGAGCATAATTTCGTGTGCTTCAAAATTTTGCTCTTCAGCCCACTGTAATGAAGTGTTGAGTGCCGCCACAGCCTCAAAATGTGAAATTTTGACGGGGTTTACAGGAGTGACGTCGTCATCATCATCATCATCTTCTGCTGTTACCGTCCTGATAATTTCGTCGTCTGTTAAAATTTCATTTCGAGTCAAACTGCCGTCAGCCTCAGCAGCCCACTGGAGGGCTTCAGTATTAGACATCGGGTTCGTGTTTTGTAATTGGTTAATGAGTGATGCAAGCTGAATTTCTTCAGTTTGCACATTTTCTTCAACTTCAGAATTAATAAAATTGAGAAGCAAATTTTTCCTCTACTTGTGTGTGTGTGTGTTGATCAGCAATGTAGACACAGATGCCCAACAGTTAGCAAGACTGAACACGACATCTTTAAATTTACGTTTTTCAGTGTTTTTCCCAAGTTTTCATTGTGCACAGGATCATTGACAATGTTCGTAAGAAGCAACTTGCGATATCCCAGCTTGATGTTTTGAATAACATTCTGATCCATGGGTTGGATCAGCGCAGGATTCCGGTTTGCATCATTCTCCATGGACCGTCCGGATTACTGAGTGTTCCGGATTAGCGCGTGTCCGGATTACCGGGGTTCTACTGTACGTGTTTATTGAAGTCAGTGGCGGATTTTTTCAATATCAGGCCACAGGCGCAAAACTGACTTGAGGCCCCCTACCAAATGTCTCAAATTTGCCGTCAGTTTAGCACTACTGTCTACGTGGGATGGGTTTTGAGATCCCCTGGATTCTCTAGACACGAGGCGAGCGCCTCAAACACCTGTGCGAAAAACCGCCACTGAGCGGAGGGGGTGCGGATGCGAAACGAATTAACATTTCAACTTGGCAATTAAT
The DNA here is from genome assembly GCA_013235015.1 of Araneus ventricosus. Classification (NCBI taxonomy): domain Eukaryota; kingdom Metazoa; phylum Arthropoda; class Arachnida; order Araneae; family Araneidae; genus Araneus; species Araneus ventricosus. Next base: position 108,383 of record BGPR01002888.1, read on the forward strand.
AATTTCGTTATTGTTTAGAAAGGCATAATGTAACAACTTTATGTTTTATTCCAGATTTTTAAAAATTACCTAAGGGGGAAACGGGGACATTGATAAGGTTTTTTTTTGGAAAGCTTAAAAAGTATTTTACCAACGTTAATAATTAGAATTTATACGCTATATTTATGCATTTGTTAATCTAATATAGGATTTCAATCGAATTTTGGTCATTAATGAAATAATAAAATATTTATTACACCCCCCCCCCCCTAAAAATGTATTTGTATCAATCTGTCCCGTACAACGTTGTGTATCATTGATACACAAAAAATATTGAAATAATGATGGTTAATAGGTATGGGTCCAAAACAAAAGGTGTTTTTTCAATAAACTTTATATTCCAAATCGAGGTTTAAAAATTTAACGAAGTCACAAACTTTTATTTAAATCAGAATTCAACATTTTTAATGAAACTGGAGAATTGAAACAATAAAGCCTCGGAAAATAATTTATCTCTACAAATAATATAGGAGAACGTGTGTGTGTGTGTTTAAAAATGGGAAAAGTTAGTGATAGTATTTGTAGAAAAAATAAACCGGAGGCGGGCATATGAAAATAAAGTAATAAAAAGACTAGATTTGAAAGAATATTTACATTTGTTGGGGAAAGTAAGTGACAATATTTGTTGGAAAAAAACGGAGGCAGGCATATGAAAAAATATTGATTCCGAGACCTCACGTGACCACACTTCTTCTCTACACCAGGGAATGACGCATTATTCGGGATAGCCCGTGCAATGCCGGGTCACACAGCTGTATAACAGGGGTAGGGCGAGACTTTTTACACTGAAAGGCCTCATTAAATTTCGGTAGTTGGGCAAAAGGCTGTAGGAGCAGAATATTAAGGGTTATTGTTCTGTAATTATTATTATATTACAAACAAGTATATCATTTCATTGCAAATAGCTAGTAATGCTCAGGTTTCCCTCCTCTGTATTATATTTTTAATGAAAGATTTGTTGTATTTAGTGGAATTATCATAGATGGGGGGCCTTTTTCTAAGCTTTTATTCAACTTGAGTGTCGTGTCCTCAAATCTTGAGATCGATTTCTTACCCACTTCCAATCGAGCTACAGCTTTGAAATTTAGCACAGTCGTGGGTTTCCGGAGACAATACAATATTATGCAAAAAATTTTGCAATCTATACCCCTTTTAAACCTAACGAAATGATATTAAGATTTTAACCCTATATTTGGGCGATAAGTTTTGGATGGTGGTAACCTCCCGTTACGTAGGGTTGTAACAACACCCGGCGCTGCACCGGTGAATGACGTAGCTCGTGTTTCTACGCGTCTTGGGTTTACTTTCTATTAGAATTCGCCAACAACCAGAAGTAGATTTTTTTTTTTACTTCTCGTGCGCCAAACGTTTCGCGCGTCAAAAGAGAAAGTTGTGTAGATCGATTCTCTTTTTTTTCTATTACATTGTTGATAATAATTGTAAGTTATCACGTAATATATTACGGATTTATATTTCAGAAAGTTAATGTCATGAAATCATTTTCAAAATGTAACTGTACATATGTATATAATAATTTTAATATGTGTTTTTATTAGAGAATTCAATAATTTAACTTGGTTTGCTATGCCTAACATGTCGTGTGTATTCGTGTCAGCTGTCACTAAAAAGTGGAAAATAAAATTTAAAAAGATTTAAGGTATGTGACTACCCTAAATTCCTCGTTTTGCAGAAAATTTTCGAAATTTGTTTTATTTGCTCATTTTGTAGTCCATACATTTAGGTATCTAAAAATGATTTATTTTTGTTTCTGCTGTAATTACAAATAAAGTTATAGCATAAATAATAACCGGAAGTGACAATTCTGATACCGGAAGTGGCAATTAAAAGAGCCTTAAAAATACAAACAATTAATTTAAACAACTATATTTAAATTCTCAAGCAATATATTGTCTAAAAACATAGATTTAAGCTTCCATTTCTTATTTTTATTGTTTTATTGGTTTTTGGCGACGCTTTTTTAAAAAAATACAACACAACAGTAATTACAACAATAAAAATTACTTTTTGGCGCTCAAATTGCTGTTTTATAATTTAATTCCATTTATTTTGAACTGTTACCTGTTCAAAAGGATTTCTCATTCATTTCTTCCTTTTTGAACATTTTTTACTTTCTAAATTAATTTTTATGTGTTTTAAATGTTAAGCGTTTTAAACTTCTCTTGATGCAATCACTTGAGGCTGTTGCGTTAGTACGCTAAAAGATGTATTGTCATCGTTTATGTTGAAATCTGCTGTTTCTTATCTATACTTTTCTTTCTTTTTTAATTTTAATTTTTGTTTAGTATATCTATTATTTGTATCTGTGTTATATTAGAAATAACTGCATATGCGCGTTTATATATAATACTAAGAATTTTTATTAATGTTTTATTAATTAATTTAATCAATTTTTAAATAATATTTTCATTAAAATTTAGTCAATTTATAACTGTTATTTAAGAAAATATACACAGAATATAAGGTGCTATATAAGGCGCCCACGTTTTTATTCGAACCATGCGTTTTATTGTAATCAGAAAAATTATTTTCAACTTTTGCTGTCATTTTTTCGCATGAATGAAATCTTATACCTTAAAAATTTATTAATTTATTTTATTAAAAATTTAATTCACCAGATTTTCATCGACTGTCTTGTCGATTCTTCGTTTTCATATGGATGGCAAATGCTCAGATACTTTATGTGTTTTATCAATGCAAAAATAAACCAATATTTTTGAAATTTTTGGGTCATTAGAGAGAATTATTAAAATATCTCATTATTTAATGTTTAAAACACCTACAAGAGATATTTTTTGGAAGAGAACATCTATGCGATATTTTCAACAAATAGGGCATTTCCTCCTTTTCAGACTAATGTCAGAAATGATAAAAGAAGGGATCTTTCTAATGGGTTTGTTGCCCTATTTGAAAAAGGATTTATGAGTTTTGTAGTTTGTGCGAGTCCTTACACAAACCGAAAAGAAAGGAAAAAAATTAAACTCCAAGGGTTTCTTTATCTGGAGGTTTCTTTAGAAAGATTTAGGAACAGATTAAAAAAAAGTTTGAACTTGAACTTGGTGTTGCTCGACTCGGAACATCCATCAGAAAAAAAGAGAAATTTCCGGAGACACTCAACACGTGTTTCACAACTTGTGACATTTCAACTTTCGTTCAACTAGTGGTCCTCAACCTTTTGATATTTCACATTTTTTTTGACGCTGTGTTGTATTTCAGCATAGCATGAAGAATCGTGGATTCTTCTTTATCAAAAATAATGCATTTATTGAACGTTTTCCACAACACAAAACATGCAAAACAAGCACATACACTTACATCACAAAACATTACAATCGCTGACTTACATCGAATTCCAAGTTCAATCTCATAATCATAATTCTTTTCCGTTGCTAGGCAACGTTAGCAAAAGACAATATCGTTGCCAAACTATTTTTATTACCTTTAGAAAAGAATTAATGACAAACGATATTTTTAATTAATTTCTTTTTCAGCCAAACGATATTTTTAAATTAATTTCTTTTATGACCAAACGATTTTTTTTATCTGATTAATTTCTTTCTTTAAATATTTTAATAATTCTACAAATATATATTTTTTATTCGTTACGAATATCACAACGTAGACTTACGTCTCTCTATAGTGGTCTAATGGTGCGTCGGGGAAGGAAAAAATTATGACGCTTTTCGTGGTATTTGTAAACACTTATGGCTCCGCAACCAAATAACATAGAGAATTGGTTTTAGTTTCATTTAACAGAGAAAGGTGGGCATTGAAGATTTCAAAAAGAATTTTAGAATTTGGAATTACGGTTTAGCCACAGACGAGCTGCAAAATTGGTTAAATCACTAAAAATTTCGATGATGTCACAGCGACCGACGCGCGCGCACGCAGACTAAGACAATTCATTCATCGATCTGAGGTTCACTCGAAATAATTCTAATATAATAGCCCAGATCTGTCTCTCACTGATACGCTAACGCTCTGACGTCACCAACAATAAAATTCGCGCCATAGCACTGCGAGACGTTAAACAGCATTATTTTATTGTTAGAGAACCTAAATTTCAGTAATTTTAAATTTAAAAAAGTAATTTTCGTTCTAATTTCAAATTTAATAGCTTTAAAATAGTGAAATAAAATTTTCTATCGGTTGATATAAAATTTATCTCGCCATGATCAACCGTTCCCGAGAAATTTTAAATTATATTAATCCTATATTTCAAATTAATTTCCGTTTTTCAATAGAAAGTAGTAAATTACGTCAGTGGTATATCATGCGCGTAATATAGTTTGGACGCCACGATGCATCTGATTATTTATTGCAATTGTGATGATATAATTTGATAATATATTTTGGCAACGTTTGACAAGCAGAGAAGTACTTTGTAAGAAATGTAAATAATATGTAAATAAAAATATTTCCTGTCGTAAAACATATGTTTATTTTATTTGTTTTCGATCAATGTTAAACATTTCTCTCGCATATATATGTATTTAAACACATCAAATTTGACGGAAAATCTCTCGAATGAAGAGTCAATTTGCACCCGTCACACCATGGCGGGTGATTTTCTAGTTACTCAATAATTGTTGAATTACGTTGTGCTGAAGTTAAACGCTTATAGCTCAGCAACCAAATAACATAGAGGGCTGGTTTTAGTTTCATTTAACAGAGAAAGGTGTACATTGAAGATTGCAGACATAACTTTAGAATTTGTAATTACGGTTTAGTCACAGTCGAGTTGTAAAGTTGGTGAAAATCACGAAGAATTTTACATAGATAGAATCACACTAGACTAATAGTCAATATAGAGTTAATAGTCGCATAGAGCTACTTTAGCCACAGTTGAATAATGTAAGTAAGTCTCCACAAGTCTGTATAATTTTCTCCCAGCTTTTTCACATGGGTTTTAATGTCAATCCCTCTGCTTCCGACGAATTTTGGAACTGATCAGCTTATCTTTTAAATGATAAGCACTCGATATCAGATTAGTTTTATTTTCAATTTGTTGGTGTCAATCTTTGTTCTATTATTATGCATTATAGAGTCTTGATTTTCGGTGTCAGTTTACGCCTTTTCGAATGTGAATTATTTTCGACGCAAATAGACCAGCGTTCTCATCTTTAGCATTGAATTTTTAGTGAAAGGCGAAAGAAAATGAAAATAACATTTCGAAAAATGCGAAAATTACTGTAGCAAATTAATTAATTCACTTGAAGTCACATAACTGCACGTGTCATCTTGCAAATAACTGCACGCTATGTCACGTGTTACCACATGCAGCGACGCCATGTCCCTTTATCGTCATGAAAAATTCGCAATGAATTTCTAAACTAAACTGGTGTGTAGAATTTCACGTGTACCACACAAGTATAAACTGACTCCATTAAATTAGATAAATTCCGAAGAATCACCATGCCCCGATATTTGTCATGTATTTTGAAACGATTTTGCATCATATTTGGTGAAATACAAGAAATCTTCTATACTTATAAAAGGCAATGTTTGTGTGTGTGTGTCCGCGATGTCCAAACAAATCCATCGCACTTACAGCCACGAAATTTCGCACACAGGTAGTCGTAATGGTGACTAAATGCACCTCGAAGCCGGAATTTTAAAATTTAATCTAGGAAATTTTTTATTTAATATTTTGCTTTGTTTTGGGTTATTTTTCGCACTCATTTCTCAATAGCATGGCTTCGAAAAATTGTACGGAAAAAAATCGTTACACCATCAGAAAGAACAAACGATTTCCGTTCTCATGAAGTTTGTTTCGTACGTCTAACGCAATTTAATGAATTTTGAGAAATTTTTAAAGAGTAGTCACTTTTATGGAAATTTTTAATAATGATTTCTTCAAATTCTCGCATTTGACGTTCTAACATCTCAATAATTTTCATTTTTTTCAGCTTATATCTGGAACATTTCTGTCGGACTTACAACAAGAACGTTTAAAATATCTTATACATATATTATATATTTTTTAATTAATTTTTCCCTGATCAGTTCGATCCTGACCTTCCTCGCGGCAGGTGACGTCATTACATTCGCGTCATTGTCGAGAGGAAAAAGAATCGGGCAAACGCAATGATATATACATTTTTTTCAAAAAATGTTTTCATAACTGTCATTATCGCAAAGAAAAATAAGCGAGAAAATCAATAATGTGCATCTTTTATTTTGATTTTGTTTTCAAAATCTTTTCGTATCATTGTGGACATTTTTTTCCGCATTTTGTTGAAGTCCTGATTCCACGGGCAACACCGTGCGTGTATTCTAGCAAACTATAAATCAAAATCATATCGTTATTATCATATCATCATAAATTCTCAATAATTCATCATAAATTCATCGAATTATCATAAATTTCTTATTCTCCTAACATTTGACGGGCTAGGCTTATAAGAACAACACAGGGCTCTTAGGCCCAATCCCGTTCCTATCCCTGTGTTTTTGCACATCTTTCACTCTTTTGGTAAATGTATTTTATGCACATAAACATTGATCAAATTTTCATTTCATTTCATTCAAGTCATTTTATTTTATTTTAATTATGATCGTCTTATATTTATGACGCTATGATGCGAATTTGAAAATGTTTGTAGATTGCTTTTATTATTATTATTTTCTGAAATATAAACTGAATTTCTTATTTTCTGTTCCATGCTATTTTTATCTATTTTATTGATTTAATTTTTCACAGACATTTTAAATGGTAATTATGGTTAGAATATCAATCCTATATATTACTTCTGTTGCCAGTAGCCCTTTTTCTCAACTTATACAAAGCCTACAGCAATGAATCCCAAGTAAAAAAGTCAGCAAAAAAACTTTAAAAAAACCTTCTGGAAAACTGCAGGTATTTGGGACAAAAAAACCTGCATCTTCCCTTCATATTTCTGTCCGAAATACCTGCAATTTTCCTGAAAGTTTTTTGCGTCTACTTTTTTTCAGATGGAAAAAAACCTGCGTCTTACCTGCATGCTTTTAGGCAAAATACCTGCAGATAAAAAAAAACCTGTATCTACAGTTAAGTTTTGCCCCTTTTTCATTCCCTTTCTTCTGACGTCATATTAGAGATTTTCATCGTGTCTCGAATGTCAATTAAGTAGAAATCAAGGCTTAATTATTAGTTTGAATTAATTTTTAATTGAACTTACTTGTACGACAGAACCTCAAATTCCTCTGAATCGGGGATCAAACCCGCGTTCCTAGAGTTGGCAGGCAAGCGCGCTATCCCCTATACCCGATAGGACTTCGGAAAGGTGGTGTCAAATAATCTATTTAAGACGATATCGCTCCATCTGTGGACAGAACGTTTTCACCGACTTCTGACATAGCATACTCAGTTAACGTTAAAACACATTGTATGTTTAAAATTTAAGTTAAAAGAAAATATTAAAACATTATAGACATTGTGACATCATGGATGTGCAGTTCCCAGGGCCGGCCTTAGGGGATGTGGGACCCAATTGGAAAAGATGTTGGACAATATTTTTTTATTAGTTTTTAAGAATCTAAGGATTTAGAGTTAAGAAAACGCAACGGGACCTATAACTCAAAAACTTGAATAGCTAGATGGATAAAATTTGGTACACAGTTTTATCGTCATGAATGTAGGTCTGTATAAAATTTTGGGCCAAATCCGTCAAAGGGTTGACTGACTGTCGGTCTGTATAATCGCATACTTGTTAAGCATTCGTTTCAAAACTGATCTCCATGCACATGCGTACTTAGCAATACCTGGTACCACGCGGAAGGATTACGTCACTTTGTCCTTGAGACGGAGTTTGTGATAGATATGCTTTATCTCCTGTTTTGTTTTCGCTCGTTCGTATAATAGCGGATCTTGCTGGAGTGTAATGGAAAATAAATATTGCTAAGTTTTAACACATAGGCATCTCTTTTAATATGATTCTTCACTTAAATATTTTACAATCACTATAATCTGCAATGAAAAACCTCCTGATATTCGTTGCAATTCTGGATCACAGTAGGTTCGATTTTTTTTATCCACGCAAGGGGAGGGGAAATGACACATTTTTGAGCAGTATACGAGAAAGTTTAGGGGAGGCCACTCCCACTGGTTTGAACTCAATTTTGTATCTTCTCGTAATCTAGCTACGTCATTGAGCTGAGCGGAGAGTAGATAGCATTCTGGAGCGGGGCCCTATTTGGAGCAATCGGCTGAAGGCCGGCCCTCGCAGTTCCCTCTTGCCAGACCACGGTTCAAAATCACAAGGTCCATCCTGGGATAGGCCCTTGTGTAGCTTCAGAACTCTTAAGTTAATCTAAGGAAACCTAATCACACCAGTGGGAGTGATCTACCCTAAACTTTCTCGTATACTCCTAACACATGTGGAGAAAAAATGAGCTAAAAAGCAGTAAAACGAACAAGCGCACCTAATGCAGAGGGGAAAATAGCTTGGAGGCGAAAAGCGTGGGTAGAAGCGGCAGGGATTAGCGCAAGTGAATCGCGCAATAACGGCCTCGCGTCATTGTGTGATGAGGAAAGACAAATAGGCGATTTGAACAACTTTTTTCCGACCGATTGAAACGAAAATTGGGCACGGATCTACAATTACTGTTAGCAGGCCTCACATCACATTTTATTTATTAAAGCCGTAGGGTTTGCGAGTTATAATGTTTAGAAGTATGCGATTATACAGACCGACAGACAGTCAACCCTTTCACGGATTTGGCCCAACATTTGATACGGACCTACATTC
>BGPR01002888.1:117178-136073 GCA_013235015.1 Araneus ventricosus
GGTAGTAACATTGCATTCTTTTCCCCACTATAATAATATCACTGAAAAAGTGTATCTCTACTTAAGGAAAACAACATCCAAAACTTCCTCGTAGAAGCGTGAGTAACACTTACATTTATTTGTTAACAAATTTCCACCCTCGTTCGAAATTTAGTAATTCTGCAAGAGCAGAGAAATGAAGTTATTAAAAATGCGCAACTCATTTCCATAATCGCAGCGGGCACAGGGCAGGTCCGTGCAATTCAACTTTCTAGCGAACGCCATTGAAATGTCAGAATGTAACACACTTCTCGACTAGGTGTGTTCGTGAAATATATACATTCGCTTCGAGGTTACTTACAGTAAACATTGACTGCATTTCCCCCCCTTTTCAGAAGACCGCTTTTGTATCATGATTTAATCCGTTTCAGTTGCCAGATGTGTTGCTTTTTATTCCTGGAGAAGAATGGTTTCATGTGCAGCATTAGCATACAATAAGATGCAAGAAAAACGGTAATTAAACTTCCTTTGTTATTCATTAGTCTTTTTTTACACTAACCAAACCCAAACCGGTTGTTACTTATGATATGCGAGACTTGTGAGTTCATTTTATGTTATTTTTGGCAATCTGTCATTCATTCTCTCCCCTCAAAAAAAGTATTAATTTTCGCATTTAAGATGGATACATTTATAATTTTGATTTTTATTTGAATCAAAGACCAATCTTGTATTTATTTGTTTAATCCTGGGGTTTAGAGTGCGTATTTTCTCGCCAATTTTCTTTGGCGCAATTTTATTTGCCGTCGCCAAACACTTTTAGGATGCGCAGTGAGTTTTTAATAGGTCCTCTTTTTTTTACTTTCTCGTATACGAAGAGAAAGTATTGTAATCGTCAAAAAATTCGAACTCGAGATTTTGACGAATCTCCACGTTTTAGACCTCCCCGAGTCCGAAAAACACAATTTTGGAATTATGTCCGTCTGTGAACACGATAACTCGAAAACTATTAGAGCTACGAGGATGAAATTTGGTATGTGGTCTTTAAACATAATTTGTAGGTTTCTATCAAATTTTGGACAAAATCCGTCTACGGGAAGTCTATCTGTCTATCCGCGTTTGTGTGAACACTATAACTCAAAAACTTGAATGACTAGATGGATAAAATTTGGAGCACAGTTTTATCATCAGGAATGTAGGTCCGTACAAAGGTTTGGGCCAAGTCTGTCAAAGGGTTGACTGTCTGTCGGTCTGTATAATCGCATGTTTCTGAACACGATAACTCCTAAGTGCAACTACATAGACGAATGAAATTTGGTATGTGATCGTCTAACCTTAATGGTAGATCTGTGTCCAATTTTCATTTAAATCGGTTTAAAAAAGGCGTTCAAATTGCATATTAGATTTCTTCATCTAACAAGGCCAAATTGCATATTGGCTCTACTCGTGAGCTTCGAAATCGCGCTACTACTAATACCCTCCTTTCGACTTACGCGCGCGCCATAAGAAACTTTTGGATAGTTGTGGCATTCTGGGTTAGAGAAGGTTCGCAATTTTTTCTCCTCGTGGTTAGGAACGCTTGTTCGTTTTACTGCCTTTTAGCTTATTTTTTCTCTACATGTGTTGGGAGTATACGAGAAAGTTTAGGGGAGACCACTCCCGCTGGTTTAGTTTGTTGTGTCTTGTTCCTTCCTAGTTTTTTGATATGTAAGCGACCAACACTTTATCATATACAATAAGAGGTAATAGATATATAGGCATTGTGATTCCGATTTGTAAGCTAAATTTATTAAAGTTGGGGGATGATAGATATATTTGCCTCACACGTTTTGAAACACTCGCAAATACGTGTGTAAACGCACACGTATGTGTAGTAATCCCCATGTTAAAAAGTACTTACGAGGCAGGAAGTTACTTACATTTATGAAAAAAGTGTCTTTTATAAGATATAAAGTACTAACATTCTCCTTGAACAAGTTTTGAATGTGATCACTGGGAACTAGGTTTTCCTCGAAATTTGAAAAATTATATCAGGAAAGAGATGAAAAAATCTTTGTATGTCTCCTTTCCTTAAACAGTGTTATTTGAATAAAACAGAAGTTTCTATAATTAGAAGTTTCAATTTTGAAGGTCTGTATAAATTTAGGTCTTGTAACGCAGTATTATATACAGGGTCGTCTTAACAAATTTCAGCGCCATGGGCTAAAGTAATTTTGCGCTCCATCAGGACCATAGTTAGGAATTTGAATGCCCAAATGAAAATATTTACCAATTAAAATAACTGAGGAACAACTAAATAAATAAAATGATAAAATGATAAAAATAAATAAGAAAGAAAAAAGATATCAGCTTGCAAATATCTATTTTATCATTGATAATGTAGATAACTTCTATAACACGCAGGACTTTCTCACTGATAGGACTTTTCACCGACTTTTCAGGACTTTCTCACTGATAGGACTTTTTCACTGACTTTTCAGGACTTTCTCACTGATAGGACTTTTTCACTGACTTTTTAGGACTTTCTCACTGATTATCTCTGCATGAATATTTTCCGAACTAATGTAGAGTTTATATATCTCTACAAAATCAATGGCTGTTCAGTTACAAGCCCTAATCATATATCTACTTCCAATATATATTTAAAGCTATAATTAAATAAATCTTTTGGTACAAAATTGAAATTAAATCAGAATAATACATTTTAGGCGTCTCTGGGCTATAGCCCAGTTAGCCTATTGGATAGAACGGACATTACTATATGCTTTGCATAGGATAAATATACAAAACTAGAAAATCACCCGTCATGGTATGACGGGTGCAAATTGCCTCTTCATTCGAGAGATTTCCCGTCAAATTTGACTAGTTTCAATAGATATATATGCGAGAGAAATGTTTAACATTGATTGAAAACAAATAAAATAAACATATGTTTTATGACAGGGAATCTATATTTTTTATTTACATATTTCTTTATTCAAAAAACTTCTTGGTAAACAACATTCAGTGTGAAGTATTTTTCGTTGTTTAACAATTTTCCTTGTACTTCGGATGTCTTTGTGTAAATTTTAACTGTGCTAAAGAATATTATCAAATTATATCACCACGATTGCAATAAATAATCAGACGCATCGTGGCGTCCAAACTATATGACGCGCTTGATATACCACTGACGTGATTTACTACTTTCTATTAAAAAACGGAAATTAATTTGAAATATATGATTAATATAATTTAAAATTTCTCGGGAACTATTGATCATAGCGAGATAAATTTTATATCAATGGATAACAAATTTTATTTCACCATTTTAGAGCTATTAAATTTGAAATTAGAACGACAATTACTCTTTTAAATTTAAAATGACTGAAATTTAGGTTCTCTAACAATGAAATAATGATGCTTAACGTCTCGCGGTGCTATGGTTCGAGTTTTATTGTTGGTGACGTCAGAGCGTTAGCGAGAGATCTGGGCTATTATATTATTAATTCTAATAATAAACAAATCACTGACCTTTACACAAATGCATGGTTTCTGCTTTATCCACTTAAACCAGCAGTAAAATTCTATAAGTCCTCAGGAAATATATTCCATTAAACTCTGAAGAGAATTAGATGGCTGCAGCACGATTTACATCACACTGGGAAAAAAGCTGCAGCCATTCTGTGGAGATGCGTCGGTTTAAGTCGCTATTTCCTTGAAGGAAATATTTTAGTGTCTGTCTCTCTGTTAAGTCAGTGAGGGTGATTAAAATCGTGAGAATAAGGTAAAGGAGAAAGGAAAATTTTCAGGGAAAATATGAGAGAAGGAAAATGTAGCAAGTCTGACGAAAAAGGAAGGTCGCCTGCAATTTTATGTTTAAAATTAGACTTCTTCGACTGCTAGATTGCTTTCTAGCGACTTCGAGACCTTTGGCCTGATATTCATCTTTCCTAGAGACGTCATTGTTAAACGAAATTATTTATTTATTTATTTAAAGAAAAGCACACTACAGAGAAAACCCCATTTACAGAGAGCTATAAAGACACAACAACCACACAAAGAACAAAAGTCACAACGAGAAATAAAAAAAACTAGCTGTATGGCCCGGCGTTGCACGGGCTATCTCGAATAATGCGTCATTCGCTGAGGTCACGTGACACGTCTTGTCTGACCAATCGGCTATTTCTTTTTTCTTCTGTTTTCTTCTGCTCTTCTCTCCTATCTACGTTATGCCATGTCTGATGTAAGCCATGTAAGCATTTCATCGAATTTTATGAGCTCACTGAGCTCCAAAAAGGAAACAAAATTTCATAAAAATTCGAAATATTTGTGGGTACTGAAGTTTAGTGTTACATTTATAGCTTTATTAATTACAACGCAGGTCTTTTCGTTTGATTTGAAAATAATGTTTTCGAAATGTGAAAAAAAAATTGCTTCTTTAAATTCATATTCAACAGAAAGAGCAAATGTGTTAGTCAGTATTCTATACTCATTCGTTATATTTGCAAAGATTGTGACTACCAATTTATTTCCTTATATTTAATTCAATAAAAATAGGATATGGCGTACAAGAAGTGGAATTTTTGTTATAACAATGCATCTGAAGCGTTGCTATTAAAGCATGCCCTATTTAATATCCAACACAATTTTCATGTAAAAATAATAAGAAATTAATAGTCTATTTAAATCTTATAATTCCAACAACTGACCGTTTTTTGAAGACAATATATTTTTAAATATTTATTATCTTAAAAAATATGTTCTTAAAATGAATTTCTGTATTTCTCGATTTCTTGCGTTTTCATTTTTTAAACTAAAATAAAAATGTTAATTATCTGTCTTGAAAACAGAGTCAAGAATTATTGTTAAGTTCAATTCCCTGAATTTCTGCAATGGCTTATTTAATATTATTACGCCTCTCTATATATATGAAACATGAAGTACTAAAGAACATTTGAACTTGACATTTAGTTTATAAGAAGTCATAATCGCTTTCTTTCGATGCAATGAGTATAAAATGTTTATAAATTTAAACTTCGTCGCTTTACAAGGTATTTAATAAACATGCAGCATTTCATCAAACTTAAAAAATAATTTACCGTTTAGAATTAATATATAATTTTAATTCTAATCAAACTTATAATGGATTATTTAAAAAAGCTATCTGGTTCTTTAACGTATAGTAAAATAATCCGAAAAAGTCTCAGAATGAGTTTGATTTCTTATTAATCTTCAATTTAAAAATGTGTTGATAAAAATGGCTTGAAGATTTTTTTTCTTTGTTGCATGAATTCATGCCTCAAGAGTTTTTTAAAACTTATAAAATGGCGAGACAAAACGGTTTATAACACTTTGCTTCTTCAATGAAAATAGGCATAGATAGTATGCTGATTTGAAAACTTAATATTAAATATCAAATTTGTTTTTGCATTCCCACTTCATATTACTTCAGTATTTAGCATGAACATAATTCTTTTTAGTGCTTTATGTCTCACTAATGTTATTAGAAAATAATCGTGGTGTGTTCAGTAGTAATACAGAAAGCAATTTTGGAAAGAAAAGGTTATTTGCAGCTTCCTTTTATTCGATAATAATTAAATTTTGATTTACCATATGCAAATTTCGAAATCTTAATGTAAATTAAATATAATGATTATAAAGTTACATAACGTAGCAATTATAAAATGAAAATTTATCAATAAAAATGTAGTTATCATCATTAAAAGTATGTATTCGGAACTGTTAGAAACGCGTTGACGCTGTTAAAACTGTTACGACGCGAGAACAGAGCACAGGCTACAACAGGCCAAGAGAACGGATCGTGTCGCTTCGTTCTCGCGTCTTTGATGTTTCAGCTTTTTACCGCCTCAATGCGGGAAACCACAGATGCCCTTACAAGACCCCGAGCGACATCGAGCCAACCTGTTCTCATGGCGGGAAGTAACGTAATCTGTGGTTTATCTGATCGTGGGTCCGGGGCTTTATGCGACGACCCCTCGGACAGAGGGATGAGCCGTCATCGGTAGGGGGTAATTCAGCCCCCGCCCCCATTTACCATATCGCAACGGGAAGCGAGACTCTGCTTACTTTTACGCAGTTCCGGCTCGTCCATAAGGAGCTGCACCCCCCCCCCCCCTTAAAATTATTTTAGAAGCTTGTATTTTCGTTTTATTCTAATTGGATTACTTTGCCATTTTTACAGTTCAAACAGAATATAGATGCAGAAGTGGTCCATTCACTTGAAAGAGTTTATCTCATATGGACCTCACATGATGCATATAAAACTAAATACGGTACTTACGTATTAACGCCACCGAGGCTACAGATTGGCGGTAATGCGCCAATAAAGAACAATCTTGTTTACAAAAACCGCCAAATTGGCGGCACTTAAAAACCGCCAAATCTGTAGCTGCGGTAGCGTTGGCGGCACTTAAAAACCGCCAAATTGGCGTTAATACATAAGTACAAAAACCGCCAAATTGGCGTTAATACGTAAGTAAAAAAACCGCCAAATTGGCGGCACTTAAAAACCGCCAAATCTGTAGATGCGGTGGCGTTAGCGGCACTTAAAAACCACCAAATTGGCGTTAATACGTAAGTACAAAAACCGCCAAATTAGCGTTAATACGTAAGTACAAAAACCGCCAAATTTGGCGGCACTTAAAAACCGCCAAATCTGTAGCTGCGGTGGCGTTAATACGTAAGTACCCTGAATACAATCACTGTGTATGGAAAGTGACAGTATCTACCCCTGGCAGTAACGATTCTGTTTCCACATATTCGTGTCCTGTTTTTGCAAAAAGATATATTCGTAAACATAGCTTAGGCATATTATAGCGTAGGGATATTAATACGTATGGGCCAGGAGAAAGCGCCAAACGAATCTAAATATTCGCCTCTTGGGCAGAAACGTAAAAGAGGTCGGCCCACTAGAGCCAAGAATGCTCTTTTAATACAATAAGTATTGTTTAGTATTGTATTATTTTTTTATAATTTCCTTATTCTCAATTATGTTCTTTTACTTTGCGTCAAAAGTAACTTTCACTCGTGCTGTATACATTTTTTAAAGGGTGGGAATTATTTGCACTTTAATTTGGATCAAATTCACTTTGATAAAAATAATTTGCACTCTTAACAATATGCACGCGAAAAGAAATTATTCCACTATAATTAAATTTATTCAGCATGAAAAAAAAATGTTTGAACTTTGAACAAATATGATGCACTCAAGAAAAAATATTATCACTTGCATTAATTACTTTCCACTATAATACAGCTGTTTCTACATTGAATAAACTAAATACAACGTAGTCTTTGCAGTCGGCAACATTGCATTGATTGGAGTGTTGCCAGTAGGGGAAATCATCCCTGTTTTGGGGAATTTACCATCTCAGAAGGGAAAAAGTCCGAGAATAAGTCAAAGCCGGAAATTTTATCCGCCGAATTCGTAACACTGGCTGGTTGATAATATGGCTCTGCGCCGTACATTGCCGCGACTCGTGCGTATGCATCGTTACTTCTCTATAGGGGTGCAGTGGAGCCGGAACACCGTTCTGGCGCTGCTTTTTTTTTTACGAGAAATAAAAAAGAAAAAATTGTGAAAATGCCCTTAAAGCAGCGCGATTTTTGTCACCCAGGTTAAAGAGTCCTGGTATAGCTTTTCTTGCGCCAATATCGCTGCTTCTATACCTATTTTTTGTATCTTTTCAAACTGAAATGAGTCCGCTTTGGCCTAGTGCTAAACTGTCGGCCTCGGAGCCGGAGGGCTCCAGGTTCGAAACCCAATTCCACTAAAGAACAGTCGTGTAGTGGGCCTGTTGCACGTCAAATCATACGTATGGGACCAAACGTCCTCCCGCTGTTGTAGTGCGGAAGTTTGGAGAGAGGGGTGTCAGCTCAGGTGTTGTCCTTGTAATATGCCCACGGTTCAAAATGACGAGGTTCGTCCCAAAATATCCTCGTTTTACTTCAAAAACATCACAATAATTAAAATAAACTAATGAGCTAAACTCAAAGTAAGAGAACTTTTGAAGTGTGAATTTAAATCCATTGTGTTTAATTTAGTTTATTTATATTAACGACCCGTTTTGAAGCAACAGGAGGGTTACTTTTGGACGGACCTACTAATTTTAAAACGCGGTCGGATGACGAGGACGACACCTGAGCTGGCACCCCTTATCCAAACTTTCGTACCCTACCAGCGGGAGAACGATTTAATTGTGTGAAAGACTCATTCTATAGAATGAATGAAACTGAGTGGAATTTGAAAATTTTATTGACTGATGCCAGCAGTGTAATAACAAATAGCTTCAGAGATGTTCCTGACCTTCCCTTCCGACGACTGACGTGCTATTTTCATGTAGTAAAAAATATTGATGGCAAACTACTTGGCATTACAGACAAAGATGAAAAAACATATTGAATGTCTTTATTTATGCTCCGATGACGATACCTTCAACATAGTTAGTGTATTATTTAAAAAAATAATGAGAGGCAAAAAATTATGTAAAGATCGCAATACTCACAGAATACTTTAAATAGGATAGCTTACCAGAAATATTTATCGATATATAGGTACTAAGAATTATTTTGATATTATCAGTAATGGATTAGAGGCAACCAATGCGGTGTTAAAAGAGGAACACACATTCCTGCTCAAAAATAATCAACAAAGACGAAAAGACGTCTTGCAAAACGGTGAATTAAAACACACAGTTTACATATGAGGTAGAGGTTGCATCGCCAAATGCAAATAGGCAACCAAAATTCGCCTAAAACGCAATCCCGCGGTCACAGCGCAACGCCTTAAAAAGGGGCTTGCCGGACCGCATATAGGCATTCTGTACTCGAGCAGAGCACCATTGTAACTTTGGAGGGCTCTGATTGGACAAGCGAATCTGACGTCACTCTTCTGCACATCGCATCAACAGTGAAACACGCGTATCTTGTTTATAGTTCTTAAAACTCTAAATACTAATTTTTTCTACAAGATATTGCCTGGATTTGTTCTCAAAAGGGAAACCTTTCTACTTCTTGACTTAATGTCGATAGATTTGCTTCATTATTGCTTCATTCAGATCTGAAACATCAAAATTCATATTTTAATAGTTAACTTAAACCATGATAAAATAAGTATTGAAATAATGCCTGATATAGGATTACAAATTACAACATACATCATCTAAAAGATAATGATTTGAAATAACTATTGCTACTTACCAGCACACAAGCCTTGTTCCAGATGGCTAGAAGATCGAAGATTCCATTCCGTGTCCGATGTTCTTCCATATTCTTTTATCCATGAATACACATCGGAAACACTTTTAAGGTTGCTTCGAACGATGGTTTCATTTTCAACGATTTTAACAACTTCGTTTACAAAAGAAAGAGGGTAGATTGGAATTCTGAATAGCCATGGCGTATTACACAAAGAACATTTCGCTATCGCTAGTTGAAAGAATCAGTCAGAGGTAAACAAACAAGCAAAGCATAGTTACGTCAGATTCGCTTGTCCAATCAGAGCCCTCCAAAGTTACAATGGTGCTCTGCTCGAGTACAGTATGCCTATATGCTGCCGGACCTATGCTTCAGTTCGCAAGCAGCGATAGTCCCGCGGAATCCGAGATATCCAAACCGAAAAGCATTAGCAGAAGAAACCATCTGCACGGATGAGATGCGTTGGAGGGCTGTCGGTATGTTGCAAGCTGGTGAAAGGCAATCTGCTGTTGCAAGAGGGCTGAATGTGCATCGTAGTGTCAACCATAGGCTGTGGAACAATTATCAAAGGGATCAAAACGCCAGTAGAAGACTTGGGTCTGGACGCTGGAGAATCGCCACAACGGCAGACGATTGCTACCTGTTGACCTACCAGACGCTGGAGGACACTAATAGGTCTAACACTAGCTGGAGTCGCAGCTCTCTGCTGCTGAAGGAAAGTCCATGTCCCGCCAAACTGTGTCGCGCAGACTGCATAAAGGAGGACTGTTCGCACGGCGACCTGTTGTTTGTGTGCCTTTGTCTCCAGCGCACGTCAGAGCGCGGTTGCATTGGGCCCGTGAACATCACAGTTGGACACCAGAGCAGCGGGGCCACGTACTCTTTACGGATGAGTCTCGATTTAACATCCAGAACGATTCCCGAAGGGCAATGATATGGCGAGAGCCAGGGACACGCTATCGGGCGCCAAGCAGACCATTACAGAGGTGGCGGGTTACTTGTCTGGGCAGGGATAGCAACGAACAGCCGAACCGACCTCTACGTGTACGCTGGGGGTTCCGCCATAGCTGACCGATATCGCGACGAAATCCTACACCCCCTTGTGCAGCCTTTTATCACTGCAGTGGGTACTGACGCGATATTTATGGACGATAACGTCCGCCTGCATAGAGCGCGATTGGTGCGGAGTTATCTGGAGAGTGAAACCATTCCACAGATGGCGGGGCCTGCTAGATCAGCGGACCTGAATCCCGTAGAGCATGTGTTGGGAAGACGGATTGCAGGTGCCGCTGGGCACCCTCCACGAACTCCAACAAGCCTTACTACAGGAATGGGCATTATTGCCAGAACAAGCGATCAACGACACTATTGCCAGCATGCCTCGCCGTTGTCAAGCATGCATTTCAGATAGAGGGTATCGTGCCGTTATTTAGCGTGCGGTTCCCATTGCGCATTCTGCCTACCAATTTCGGCTGTCGCGCCGCGACGGCCGTAATATATGCGTTTTTGTTTGTCTTTGCTTTATTGTTTGATATGTGGTCTAGTAATGTCACACCTACCTCGTGTACAACTTTCGCGCATATCCGTTAAATAGTTTTGTTTTATTCCGAATTTTGTCTTTGTTGCTTATTTTTTGATCAGAAGTGTGCTTTTCGTGAGCGTCTCCTGTTGATCAGTTCCGTGAAGTGTTTGAAGTGCGATTGTGAAAAAATTGTCAAATGAACGTGATCCAATTAACCCGAATTACAAATAATTTTACAATCAACCGTATGTAAAATGGCTTGTATGTCCCCCAAATATTTGGACAAAACCAAATCATCATATTTAAATTTAAGATAACGATAGCCGTCTTCGGCGATCAGCTGTTCATCCGTAATGTTAATAGCCTGTAGCTATGCTTGCAGCTTGGCGAAATAAATTGGCGAATTGGCGGCTGCAGAGAATTAAGGACTCTGCCAAAGTTTTATTTTCCTATATATCTCGAAAATGGAGGGCAGGCGACCACTGATGACATATCTAGAGGTCATAAATTTCCATATGAAAATAAGAATTATCAAAATCGGTGAAGTCGTCGGAGCTGGGTGACTGGTTCTCTGGTTTTGGCAATTATGTTAAACATATGTGACGTATGCCCCTTCCGACAGCTGTCATTGATTTATGACTAGGTGTGTGCGTTCCCAGGGCCCTGGTCACTTTGAGATTCATCTGAACAATGGACACCTGCCCTTACTTTTCATGCTGACGGTTTCTTCATCCACCTGGAATCCTCACCCCTCTATTGGCGGGCTACTGCCTTTCATTACAGAACTTTGGTGCGTGGTGTAGAGCTTCCATTTACCTATTGCACGGAATGTTGCAACATTCCTGAACAGGTGTTTATTGTGCAGACAAGTGTTTTCCCGTGAGAAGGGCTTTTCTTCATCCCGACAGCCAAACTGGTTGGTCGTATTCCACGGAGGTCCAAATTGGACATTTTAGCGAAGCTCGCTGATTCTTTTATCAATGAATGGACACCCCGCCTTGGGGTGTATTAAATCATTATTATTTCATTATTAATCAAAGTATTTGATGTTTTGTTTATAAATTTCTATATTTACTCCAGATGAAATCTCGATAAATTAAATTAAATTTAACTTAGCTATGAAGGTTCTTTAAGCATAACTGCAAAACGTTACACATATTGACGCAGTGTGATTTTAAATGACATGCAGGGCTGTTTTATCCAATGGACTAATTGAGCTATAAATTTTAATTGTAGTTTATATATGTTAAAAAATATGATTCGGGCTTGTAACAAGGAATTTTGTCTAACTGATTTTTGTCTTTTAAATTAACTGCGACTTTGATTTGGCTGCAGATTTAAATATCAAAAATTAAATACATCAAAAACTTTATACATCAACTAACTAAAGCAATTATTTTATTCAAAAAGGTCTGATAGGATGTGCGTAATGGAAACATTTTGATTACTATTGAAACATTTAAATTACTGTGTAAAGTATTTTAGTTCTCAAAAATACTGTAGATGGCGCCACTGAAACCTACATAGTGCAAACGCAATTTTGAGAATTTTTTAAAAAAGTTGACAATTGAGAGCTCTAAAATTATTAAAATATTGCATTGTCATCAAGACCCAATAAATATACAAAATTTCAGAACTCTAGTGCATTAAGAAGCGAGTGAAAAATCGATCACAAAATTCCAATCTTACATACATACATGAAACATTTCGAACTTAGTAAAAGCGTTTAAAAATACAATTTCGCCGTCGTTTTGAATCAAGTTTACAGATTCGTAAAATGATATCAAAATAATACAAAATGCGAGATACTCCCATTTAATTTGAAAGAAAAGTACTAAAGAAAGTCGTGAAAATTAAATATTTTTGAAATTTAAATTTATAAATTATTTTGGTACAGCTTTGATATTCGGCATCACTGGCGATAATTTTGTTTTGGTGACTTTTTCCAACAGCTTCAATATATGTCCCCATTGGCGATATTTTGTTTTGGCGACTTTTTCCAACAGCTTCAATATAGGTCCCCATTGGCGATATTTTGTTTTGGCGACTTTTTCCAACAGCTTCAATATAGGACCCCATTGGCGATATTTTGTTCTGGCGACTTAACGATACGATGTTCGGTTAGGAGACAATAAGTCGCCAATACAAGATTATCGCCAGTGATGCCGTATATCAAAGCTGCTCCGTGAATTCTTCATCTTAAAATCTTTGGCGACTTCATTTCCAACTGATCTCTTTTGAATAATTTCATTAAAAGTTTCACTATATTGTTGTGAATTCGGTACAGCTTTCATATACGGCATCACTGGCGATAAATTTGTTTTGGCGACTTTTTCCAACAGCTTCAGTATAGGACCCCATTTGCGATATTTTGTTTTGGCGACTTAACGATACGATGTTCGGTTAGAAGACAAAAAGTCGCCAATACAAGATTATGGCCAATGATGTCGTTTATCAAAGCTGTTCCATTTTTTAAATTAAAGGTTAAACTGTGAAAACCGATTCCACAACTTAAATTATTGAGCAATTCAATAGGGAATGAATGGTAGAAATCTATTTCATCATTCGTTAGATAACAAATTTTGATAAAGTTGTTAAAATTTTTAAAAAACTGCACGGAAATGAAGTGGGTATCACTGCAATGCTAACTTTTTGAATTTTAAAGCAGTGTAAAAATGTTTTGATTTACGGCATCACTGGCGATATTTCGTTATTTGGCGACTTTTTTTATTGCGTAAACCATGATACTTTTGGCTATGCAAAAAAAACAGTCGCCATGTTTGTTGAGGTAACGCAACCGACGCCATGTTTGTTTAAGCAATAAAAAAGTCGCCAAATAACAAAATATCGCCAGTGATGACGTATTTCAAATTTGTTCCAAAATTTTAATTGAAATTTTGAAAAGAGGCCATTATTAGTGAGCACCTACTTCCCAAAACGCAACTACTTGCTAAATTTGGTAGCTCTAGGCCCGGTAGAGTGTTTTGAATGATTTTTGCATCACATATCACGCAGCTTACAGATAGTATACTAGCCTAAAACTATTATCATGTTAAAATTCAAGAATGTCATACTTTTACAGCCACAGATCGCATTATATTTATTCATTACCAAGACACAGACAGTATAATGCAGCTTTTTTGAATGATTTTCTTTTATCATTGCTTTGGTCCTTTGTTTCTGGTACTTCCGGATTATTTAGAGATTCAGCTGTCAGAATTGTAAATGATCTTCTGGAAATCGTTGTTTGTTGAGAGGTATGCCCGTCACCATTTTGTTGGAGTCTCATCTTTTTCTCTGTTTTCACCTTATGACATTTTACCTTCCTTTGCTTAGAACAGTCTTTTGGGGTTTTCTCATTTTTCAACATTCTGGCAACTGTACCCATAGTCGGACTATCATGTATGTGTACCTTACTATATATCTGCGAGATATTTCCTTCAGCATTTGGTGGAAGGCTGATCTTTTCAACTGTCTTCACCTTATGACATTTTACCTTCCATTGCTTAGAGGAGTCTTTTGGTGCTTTCTCTTTTTGCAAGTTTGTAGTACCTGTACCCATTTGTCTGTTGTTTGCATGAACCTTACTACATTTCTGCGATACTACATCTATTTTAATAAAACATCTCTTGCGCACCTTCTTTATACCTTTTTTTCCAACTCTCTGTGGCCTTTTTAAAGTAAATCCATAGACTGACATCAGGTCTGGAAGATTATCATCTCCATTTATCGATCGTTTGTCCGTATATTTTTTACTGCATTTACGGAGTCCCGTTCCAAAATTAACAATTTTACTCTTTCCTGAAAATTCAGCTCTTGAATAGGAAGGGTTTGTGCTTTCTCTTATTTGTGAATAATAGCAATTTGACAGTGGACCGGACTTGTATAGATGCAAACTCATGTGTTTCTGAGACTGTTCGACAGATTGACTGTTTTCCCCTTCAATCCCTCTACTCTGCTGAAAACTGCCAGATGATTTTATTTTCGAGTGAACAGGACAGTGAAACCTGTTTCTCAAAATGCAATGAGAATCTCTGATCATACTTGCTTCAGGTAGTCTTTTCCATTCTCCAGTGAGTTCAAAAGGCTGGTTTTGACAAAAAAGTGTCCCCAGGTCAGTTTCTTTCTCGTTTTGTGTCGAATTTTGAAGTCGGTCATCTTTTTCAGGTGACAGATTTTCGTGACCATGCACTTCGGTTTGCCCATTTTCATTTTCAATCAGACATTTCCAATTTTTCTTCGATTTCCTTCGTCTGATGTTAACTGTTGGTATCGAGATATCTGATTTCTTAACACCGGATGCATTATTTAAATCTCCAAGAATGGGAGCGCTTTGGACCAGCACGGAAGATTTCTTCTGAATAGTCGAGTTGCGTTTCGAAGGATACAAATTCCGCAGGGAAATATAGGACTTGCATGACTCGTGTCCGAAGCTCTCGAGGTACAGCGATTTACTTCTTGAACAATGCATCCGGCTTTGCGAAAGTGGGTCTTTTCCTGTAGCTTCATCATCAGAAACTTCGTTTGAGTGATGGTCCGTTTCATTACTTAAATTCAGAAAACTGCTTTTGAAAGTCTCAAATGCCCTGCTTTCTTCTATCCGCCTGGAGCTGAAGCTTTCACTTGTCGATCGATCTAAGTTTAAATCACTTTCCCGCATTTTATCCTTCCTCATGCTTTCGATCTTCTGATTAAGCAAATCTGACTGAGTTGATTCTTGTTGAATATGTACTGAATGCAACCTCCGTCTGTCTAACATGTTTTCTGATATTTGGTGGGTCAAACCATCATCGAGTTTCTGCTTATCTAAACTTCTGTTTCGATTTGGGTAGGTAGAAGAATGGACTTTTCGAATACTTGGCACCTCTTCTGTTCCATGATTTCTGTCGTATATAGAACAAGAGTGTGCTACAGGCAAGTGTTCTCGACTTGTTTTAGCAGATAAACCAGCATTTAAATCAATTTTCCTGCAGGAGGTTTCAGTTTGTTGTACTGAAAACTTAGGTGTTAATCTGTGTTTAGAGGTACGTAATGTTTTTGAGCTTTTTGTCGATGACAAACCATTCACTCCAATAGAACTGCCTCCTGTTACGTTTCGCTCTTTACGGTCACTTTTCTGCTGACTGTAGTTCTTTGAAATTATTTGACTGCTTTCCCTTGATGACAAATCATTCACTCCGATAGAACTGCCTCCTGTTACGTTTCCCGCCTTATGGTCACTTTTCTGCTGACTGTAGTTCTTTGAAATTATTCGACTGCTTTCCCTTGATGACAAATCATTTAATCTAACAGAACTATCTCCTGCCACGTTTCCTTCTATACATTCATTTCTTTGCTGGCTCCAATTGTTTGAGATATCTTGAGCCATCTTTTTCTTAGAAGGTCGCAGAAACATTGCCAATGCTGCACGTCGAGCGTCACACCTGTTATAGGGGTGGTACGTGAGGAATAATTTGACAAACTCTTTGAAACTGGTCACATCTTCATGTGATATGATTGATCCCTTGTTAGCTGCTTTTAAAGTATCCAAGTCTATATAATTCATGATTTCCAGCGCACGACTGCAGTTATAGTCAACCAGTGCCCATGGAACTCTGTGTTGAAGAAATACTTCGAGAGACATAACGCCGAAGGCCCACATTTCAGCAGCAATAGGATTAAATGTCCGGAATTTATCATGAACATCGTTTGGCGCACTTACTTCTGGTGCTTGATAGAATGGCGGCAAAGCAAATTTACACTTCTTAGCTTGGCAAATCGATTTTAAGCTGCTGAAATCGGTAATAACTGCTTTATTCGATGCTAAGCAAACGCCTATGTTTGCGTCACTGACGTTCATGAGAACTAATGAATTTCTGTGCAAGTAATCTAGCCCCCATAAAACATCATCCATGTAAGTCTTCTTGTTGGCGAAACAGCTTGGGTTGGCGACAAAATCTTCATCGTGAATAATTTCTCTCAAGTTTATTTCTTTGTAAGTTGATATCAAAATGCTGACGTTGGAGGTGATGGGAACAACGTCCAAAAGAGGCGCCAAACTCCGATGGTGTAATCGGGGCCAGTGAAACGCTTCGCCTTCTGAAAATGACCTGACAACCTTCCCAATAACATCCCTGTCTTTGTGATTGTCTTGGAACACTATATGAGACACGAACTTGCCGTTATTTATGAACTTTTTCACTGAATAGCGTTTATTCCCGCTAATATTCCACAAAGAATATAGTTTAGATTCACTGCACTGATTTTTATCCATTTTTCTTGCCTGTGTAAACTTTCATTTGCGGTTGCTTTACATCTGATGTTTGTTTTCTTAATGATCTGAAAAAACTGCTGAAATTTTGAAAAACAAATCACTATTTGGAATGTTGAAAACTTTACTTACCAAAATATTGAGGTCCAGACGTTTGAATTGCCATTTGTTTACGAAATTTAAAGCGTTGAACGTGAAAATCATATTTTCAGTCGCATTTTTTCATTAATATATAAAGATTTTCATAAAGAAGAATGAAGTTCGTAAGAGTGCTTTTACTAGATTTCATTCATAATTGGTTGATTTTATAATTCTAAAATTTTTTCGGGATTGTTGAAAATGATATTAGTTCTAGTTATTTCAAGGGTTTTTTTCTGTTTTTGCAAACGATTATTCCGTTGTATTTACATTTTCATGATGGATGACACGAACTAAATTTTGGTTCGATTTATTTTTAACTGCGTTATTTTAGAACCTACGTTGTGGCAACAGTAAGGTATCACTATTTTTATATATGAAACTGCGTTTTGAAAATCATAATTAATTTTCTAAATATTTGATAGGTATTTAGTTCAATGCCCTTACACTGTCATAAATGTGTTTAAGAATACTGTTTGGAACTCTCTAAATTATTACTCTAAAAACTAAAATAAACTCTTCATTCATACTCTAAACAAGAAATCTCTAATTTATAGACTGCAAATGCAGTTTTGATTATATGAAGAATACTAAGTTAAAGATTTAAACTCAAAATCTAAAGACATTTTTCTACTCCACTGAAACTACGGTGCCATTCCTGAAAAACAAACTCTTAAAACATAGATAATATAAATAGACAATCAATTACAAACCATGTAATATAAAGAAAGTGGTAACAGTAATCAACCGTTTGAGGTTAATGAAATAAATACAAGTTGGAATGATTTATGAGCGACTTATTGATTTCACGTATACATAGAGATAAATATTTACTACGAGTAAAAAGTTTCAAAGCCATCAGGTGCTCCCGATTGCAATTTTTTTATATATATTCATACATATTTTTCTTTGAGTGGCAGCGGTTCAGAATTTAACATCCAGCCAGATGGAATAGGAAAATGGAGTCGAGATTTTTAATGTTGTCTGCGTCAAATATTTTCAATTTTTTTAAAATTAAAAAAAATAATCATATTTTATTAAATCGACACTTAACAAGAAACATCACCTATCTCAATTTTTTGAAATTTCAAAGAGGAAGATTCAAATGAATTTTTCGCAACCAATATCAAATATTTCTGAATTTTTTAAAGATCTACTATGAACATGACACCACATGTTCCAACCAGACGAGAATTTTCGTTACTGGTTGCTAAAAATTCATTTGAATGCTCGTCTTTAAAATTTCAAAAAAAAAGAAAAACAAATTTTTTTTGAAATTTCAAAGAGGAAGATTCAAATGAATTTTTCGCAACCAATATCGAATATTTCTGACCAGTTACGGCTGCTGTCGCTAATGAAACCAGCGGGATTTTTTACACTATTGGAACATGTATCCCCGGGGTCCATGGTAGATCTTAAAAAAAAAAAAAAAATTGTTAAATACTGATATTGCTGCGTACATCTATTTGAGTCTTCCTCGTTGAAATTTCCAAAAATGGAGATAGGTAGTGTTGATTGTGAAGCGACGAAATGCTATTGAGTCGAAGTACGAAACCAGCGGGATTTTTACATCTGGTTGGAACATGTGGTCTCATGTCCATGGTAGATCTTTAAAAAAATTCATAAA
Source organism: Araneus ventricosus (assembly GCA_013235015.1). Lineage (NCBI taxonomy): Eukaryota > Metazoa > Arthropoda > Arachnida > Araneae > Araneidae > Araneus > Araneus ventricosus. Next base: position 135,890 of record BGPR01002888.1, read on the forward strand.
TATTCGATATTGGTTGCGTAAGATTCATTTGAGTCTTCCTCGTTGAAATTTCCAAAAATGGAGATAGGGAAAAGGATTGTGAAGCACGAAATGCTATTGAGTCGAAGTAAAATGAACCAGCGATTTTTGTTGATCTGGTTGGAACATGTATCTCATGTTCATGGTAGATCTTAAAAAAAATCAT